>RJWM01012686.1:0-55767 GCA_004363535.1 Dasyprocta punctata
ATATATATATATATATATATATATATATATATATATATATCTTTGGTAATATGAAGACACAGAATAACATTTTTTTTTGCCTATAACAAATAAACCACTGAAGCATGAGGAAAGAACTCAGGATCTTTGGGACTGAAGTTGGTCTCCAGGAATGCAATCCTTCATGCCCCACCCAGCACCCCAATAGGAAACAGATACTCAGAGGCACACATCTGTCCAAAGCCCAGAGGAGATGGTTGTTGTATGAGGTGTGATGAGCACCACAGCCTGGAGGGAAGGTATCTGACGATTGGATGCCACTTGACCAGTCCTGACATACCCTCTGGCAACAGCCCTTGTCTGGGAAAGTGGGGGCAATCTCACTAGAAATAGAAATAGTTAATGATACAGAAGTCTCAGAAGGCAGCTCAGGAAGCCCTTAGGGAGAAATCAATGGAAACACCAGGCCTGAGAAAAATGCAGCAGCCCCCACCCCCACAGCTTCAGTTTTCTCACCTGTTAAAAGGAGCTAACACTGCTCTAGGATATTATGAGAATGTAACACAAATACTATTTATGCAATACACAGTAGATGCTCAATAAATGCTTTCATCATTCCCCACCATCTGCATGTAGAAATAATACATGTGCACCTGAAAAGATGAGTCACAATAGGGTTAACGTTAATACTATGGCCTCTGCAGTGAGGATTCCCCAGTCTGTAATCTCTGCCTCACCTATTAATGCCCGTGTGATGCAATGTGCTATCTAGTTGCCATGACCCTCAGTTTCTTCATCTGTAAAATGGAATTAGTAGAGTTGTCTATTTCTTAGAGTGTCTTTAGGATTAAATGGGATTTAAAAAAATATGAAATGTTAGCCAGGCGTGGTGGCGCATGCCTTTAATCCCTGCACTCGGGAGGCTGAGGTAGGCGGAGCATTGTGAGTTCGAGGCCGGCTTGGGCTACAACGCGAGAGCAAGGCCGGCCTGAGCTACACAGTGCGACCCTGCCTCAAAAAACTAGGGCCGGGAGTTTGGCTCAGTAGCTTATGCGCCTGTCAGGCAGGCGCGAGGTTGTGAGCTCGATCCCTGGTGCCACAAAAAAAAAAAAAAAAGAAATGTTCAGCATAGAATCTATTCCACGGCTAATACGTACCTAAAACAAATTAGCTGCTATTACAATTCATTAAAATGGATAATACAGGAGAAAGTTCTATTTCAACTTAGATGATGGGAAGGGTATCACAATAAACTAAGAGGATAACCTGATCGCCATTAAACCACTTCCCTCTTCCACACACGTGCGTCGTGAGGGCAAGTGAGCACGTGCACACACACTGTTCCCCAACAGTCTTCCAAGCAAAACTCCAACGGCATCACCCTTTTACTTAGAATCATTCAGTGGCCCCCCACTATCCCTGGGATAAAATCCAAGTACCTTATGCCCATGTTTCTTTATGATCCCTGCACACATCTTCTGCCTCATACGTGCAACCTGTGCCATCTTCAAATACTTCTACCTCCCTGAGCACACCGCGTCTCTGAACCTTCTCATAGAGAGACTGTTCTGCCTGGTATGCCCTTTCCGAGGGTCTCTTTTCCCACTATCTACATTTTGGGCCAGCACTATCTTGCAAACTTGTCCTTCTAGTCTGAAATCATTTGGTCACTTCTGAATGGTTTTCCATATTTGTTCTCCCATTGTGCCAGGCTGAGACAAAATCTTTTGTGACACTCCTCAGCAATCCTGAGCCTTAAAGCTGCCTCGGTTCCTAGTAAAAGAGGAACATGTCTTAGTTATGTATGCTTAATCCCCATAAGGTCCTCTGTGAGGGATCATAATAACCCAATAATTCAAATAAATCAACGTCTATTCCCTTCCTGTTAGTTAAGCGCACTTACCTCCTGCAGTGTATATTTTACCTCGTAATTTATATATTCATTATTAGTCTTCTCCATCAGCATGTAATTCAGGGACTGTGCCTGACTTATATACAGTGCCTAAAACAGCCTCACCACATACTAAGTGTTTAATACTCACTAAGAAAGGAAAAGAGAAAAGGAAGGAGGAAGATGATTCTGCCTTGAAGGAACAGAAGCATTTTGATAGGATGCTGAAGACAAACTATTCCAATATACCATTCAGTAAAAACTAAGGAAGGAACACTTTTCATCAGCTGATGGGCTCTGATGGGCTCTCAGCATTTACCAGGAGGGACAGTGCCACAGGGCTGCCGGGGGAGATGTACAGACCCAGTAGAGAGATTCACATGCAGTCTAAACAAGCCACAGAACATTCTCTGGAGACCAAAGAATTATTTCAATGGAGTGATTCCACCTTGAGAAAGCATGAGCTGCATAGCTGCAGTTTCTCCAGGATTTTATATTAATTATTTCCTGGCCTAAGGCACTCTGTGCTAATTGCTCTCAATTGAAATGCTCTAAGTTTATGTTTGTGTTAGCAGAAGCTGGGGGGAACTGTCATTTTTTTAAAGACATTAAAGTACCCAAGACACTGTGTCTACCTTCCAGAGTAGACCAGTTGCACAGATACCTTCTGAATACCAAGAAGCATCATCTTCAAATGTCATATTGACATGCATATGTTCTTCTCCTCCACTTTTGAGAGGGAAGTAAATGTTTGGCTTTGTTTTCCCTCCTTCTGTATGTTTTCCATCTTTAGCCTCTGTTGCAGGAAATTTTCCTAGTCCAAGCTCCCTAAAGTGAAGTTTCCCCTACAATGCTTTGCAAAGTATGCAGGGGTCAGCGGTAAATAAAAGTAGGAGAAAAATTCACTGGAAAAACAATTGTGCTCTAACCATAAGGCTGAGGTGAGAAATATTATCTGAATTTTAAAGGTAACAAAACTATAACAGATGGGTTTATAAGCCATAAAATAACATATTACCGAGTTATTTTAAATTACACTTACAAAAGTATGTAATAATAATTAAGTTCTTATGGTATAATGTTCATTAGGAAAAATAAAGTATACTGTATGAATGTAAGTGTTTACTCAAAGATGAACACTGAAGAAAATCCTAAAAGGATAGTGTTAGGATCAGAATGGTATGACCCTCAAATTCAGATGTTAAAACCCTAACCTCCAAAGCAATGATACTAAGAAATGGGACTTCTGGAGGTGATTAGATCATGAAGGTGGAGCACTGATGAATGGCATTTATGTCCTTAAAAAACTGACCTGAGGGAGATTGGTTGCCCCTTCCACTTTATGAGTATACAATGAGAAGGCATCATCTGTTAGAAAGCAGGGCCTCAGCAGGCACTGAATCTGCTGGCACTTGATCTTGGACTTCACAGCCTCTAGAACTGTAAGCAATACATTTCTATTTTCATAAGTCAACTAATCATAGCATTTTGTCATAGCAGCCTAAACAAACTAAGACTAATAATCTACATTGTTATCAATAACTTACTTTGGATAATTAAAATTGATAGTTGTTGACTTCTCTCCTACTTTTCATCATTTTGTATTTCCCAGTTTTTCCAAGGTAGGAAAGGGCTATGTGACTAATAAAAGGTGGCTCCCCTTGGAAACACTCTCATATAATAAGGAGCTCAGTTTAGTTTGTAAATAGTCAAACCAGAGTTGGATTCCCAGCTCCACCAATTTGAAGTATTATGACCTGGGGAAAAGAAGTTAATATTTCTAAACTTGAATTTTCACACCTGTAAAAGAGATAACGTGATATATCTCATAGGGTTGATTAAGTGAGAAGCTGTATTTAAAGTGTTTAGTGCACTGCCTAGTACATTGTAGGTTCTCCTAGATGGTAGATCAATAAATAGAGGCTACCTGGTCTCAACAGCATGATCATTACCCTACTCCATGCCTCTTCAAATGCAATCCAGATTCCCATCACAATCTTCTGAGCCAGCAGAACCCACAACTGGCAATTTTGAATCTAGGAGCAGTTCCTACTCAGAGGGATCACTCTTGCTTCCATCCCTGCACAGTTATACCACTCAACTTCCATTTCCCAAGGGAACCATGCCTCCACTGCACAGCTGTACACTAATAGCTTCGAGGAGCAGGGAGTTCTTTTCTTCATGTGATTAATGAGACTTAAATTGGCCCAGTGATAGATGAGTTATCCTAAAGGCATAAAATATTTAAAACTGAATTCTTCTTTGACAAAAATAGTCCATGGATTTCAGGAGCTGCCATCCCAAAGTCCCTGTTAGTTAGCACGTGATATCTGCCCATGCTGAATGAATTTTTGCTTAGCCTTCACCAACGCTGAGGACTGAGATACCCTTTCCTCTTTTTGCTGTTCCTGTGGAGCCATAATGTGTGCTTACCATCTTTATCTTAAGTGACCAGACTTGTTTATAGTTGCTCCAAATAATTATGTTTGAATGCATTTACATTTAGCACACCCCAGACCATGTACTCTTCTGCTTAAGAGTTTCAAAATGCAGTTCTTTCCTGGAAATGAGACTTAAGTGTATTTCTTCACTTAAGCAAGCTACTGTCCCAAATACACACACAGTCTGCAGGGAGAAGTTTCTTTACCATGTCAGACTCTCTTGGTGCTCACACCTCTTCCAGGGATCCTTGCTGCCCCTGTACCTGTGTGCCTGCTAGTTCTTGAGAGTCTTCCTGATCCCTCACCTCTCACCTAATCCTCACCATTTCAAGTCCAAGAGGAAAGGTAGCCTCCACTCTGAGATCACCTCAGATTACACCAAGCCCCTCTCTCTTCTCTGATCCCCTAGACTGGATGATGGAAAAGATTTCATAAAGGGTCAGACAGTAAAAATTTTAACTTTGGAAGGTCATACATCTCTGTCCCGACTAGTCAACTCTGTTGCTGCAGCACAGAGAGACAATATGTGAATGAATGAGTGAGACCATGTCCTAATAAAACTTTATTTACAATAACAGAGGCAAGCAAGAATTGTTCTACCAATTGTCATTTCCTGACTGTTGCCCCCAAAGACCTATAGTGTCTGCTGTTAATGTACTTTTCTCCTTTACCAGACCCTGAGAAGACTGCTACTTCTCAGCCTTGGCTATGCAAGGAGGAGGGTCTCTCCTAGAAAACCACTTTGCCTCAACCCAGCTGGACATTCTTTTTACATGACTTGATCTTTTTTTTTTTTTTTGTACTTTGCAATACATATTTCAACCCCATACTCATTTTTGGCTTGCTTTTTTATTTTACTAGACAAAGAATTCTAAGATGAAATGAACCTGGTTAGAGACCAAGACAGCTTAGAAATAGGAATTAAAAGTGAAGTAGATGATTTAGTCAACAAAGATTTATTGAGCCTCTACCAAGTGTCAGATACTATACTAGGTAGAGTGATAACACAGGACTATGTCAAACAAGGTCCTTCTTCTTTCAGAAACCACACTCTGATAAAATAGTGTCAACCAGGACAATCTTATACCCTTTATTCTCTTAGGAGGTATTTGACAATGACTGGAGACAATTTTGGTTGTCACTAGTGAGGAAGGTGCTACTATCATGTAATGGATAGAGGAAGGGATGCTGCTAAATATTCTATAGTGCATAGGATGCCCCACAACAAAGAATTATCTGGTCCAAGCCATCAATAATGTTGAGAAATCCTAAAATAGAGTAACAATAAACAAGTAAATCAACATGTAAAGACGTGAACCCAAGCTAGTCTTCCTCTTAGCATTTGCTCTTAATCTGTAAATGGATTTGCATTATATGAATCCCTCATTCATTATCTACAAATGGAGATACATGCTTTTTAATAGGCATACCAGCCAAGGAGTAGAGGTCTTGGCTTTACTCAGTGGCCAGTAGGAGATAAACTGTCCAACTTCTGTACATTTCAAAGCTTAATAGGATGCTCACTTTATTACTTGTTATCATTAATCAATTTCATTCTCCTTTTGTAAGGAGAGACGCATTGATTTGCTTATTCAGTCAGTTTACATATCTTATCATTTATTTATTCCACCTCATTTCACAAAGAATTTGAGGCAGCAAGGAAAATATAAACAAACATACATCTAGAGCAAGGAAAACATAAATTAGTACAGAGGTGTGCAGGATTTTTATCATTGTTGTTGTCATCTATTTAGAATCTCTATCCCAAAGCTCTCTCTATTAAACATAACACACACACAGTACATCACACACACACACACACACACACACACACACACACTCCCTGTTGCAATGATCCCGTTCAGTGAACCCTTGAGTCCTAACTGACCAATCAGAGCACCACTTCCCCTTGGTCTGAGTATTAGTCTGGACATAGGCATGTGATTTATCATAAACCAATCATACACCAAAGGTTTTTTCCAAAGTTGTAGAAAAATGTACTCCCTCTTTCTCTGGGGTGTGCCCTCAGAGCAATTCTAGGCTAACCTTGCCAGTGGCTGTTTTGACAGCACAGAAAATTAAGCTACAAGAATCCCACAAAATTAGAGGTGCAGAGACAAAGTCAGAAGCCTGAGAACACTTGTTGAGATCTAGCTCTGCCTACAGGTCAGACACAGCCCACTGAATTCCTCTTTTCCATTATGCTGGGTTTCTGTCACTAGAACCAAAATGATCCCAGAATAGTATAGAGCACAGGCCAACTTGAGAGAAAGTAGAAAACAGGGAGCAAGAGATGACAATCAACACAGTTTCAAACTTAGCTGTGCTCTTCGGGATAGGCTTACAGAAGAAATCAAGAAAGAAATCAGATAGTTCCTAAAATTAAATGATAATGCCAGCACAACATACCAGAACTTATGGGACACAATAAAAGCAGTCCTAAAAGGGAAGTTTATGGCATGAGTGCCCAGATCAGAAAAGAGAGTGAACCCAAATAAAAAACCTAGTAAAATACCTCAAGGTCCTAGAAAAACAAGAACAATCCAAATTCAAAGATAGTGCAAAGAAGGAAATTATAAAAATCAGAGTAGAAATCAATGAAATGGAAATTTTAAAAAAACAATGTGAAGAATCAATGAATCAAGAAGCAGGTCCTTGGAAAGAATAAATAAAATAGACAAGTCCTTAGCTAATATTACCAAAAAAAGAAAGAAGAAATTCAAACCCACTCATTTAAAAATTAAAAAGGTGAAATTACAACAAACACTGCTGAAATTCAGATTAACAACTACTTCACAAACCTTTACACCAATAAATTGTAGAACTCAGAAGAAGTGAATAGATTCCTAAGTATATATGAATTACCAAAATTGAACCAAGAAGATTTAAAAACTTTGCATAATCCAAAAACAGGCAATGAAATTGAAGCAGTAATAAAAATAAAAATCCCTACCAACTAAGAAAAGCCCAGATCCTGATAAATTCACTGCTGAATTCTACTTCAGGGAAGAACAAATGCCAATGCTCCCCAAACTCTTCAGTGAAATTGAAAAGAAGGAAGTATTTCCAAGCTCATTCCCAAAAGCTACCATTACCCTAATTCCAAAACAAGAAAAGGATACAACCAAAAAGGAAAACTAAAGCCCAGTCTCTTTAATGAACATACATGCAAAAATTCTCAACAAGATACCAGCAAACAGGATGCAATAAATCATCAAAAAGATCATACATCATGACCAAGTAGGCTTCACCCCAAGGATGGTTCAGTATATGCAAATCAATAAATGTGATCCATTACATAAATAGAAGCAAGGCCAAAATCAAATGATCATCTCAACAGACACAGGAGAAGTCTTTGAAAATATCCAAAATCTACCCATCATAAAAACCCTGAACAAAATAGGTATAGAAGAAGCTTATCTCAATCTGATAAAACCCATTTATGACAAACCCACTGCCAACATCATATTAAACAGGGAAAAACTGGAACCTTTCCCTCTAAAATTAGGAATAAAACAGGGATGTCCACTAACATCACTCCTGTTCAATACTGTTCTTCAAATATTAGCCTAATGTAAGAGAAAGAAATAAAAGGAATATAGATAGGACAGAAAGAAGTCAAATTATCATTATTTGCAGATGACATAATCCTCTACATGGAAGATTCAAAAAATTACACACTAGAATTAATTGCCAAATACAGCAACGTAGCAGGATACAAAATCAACACAAAAGAATCAATAGCATTCCTGTATACTAATAATTAACTCACTGAAAAAATATTAGGAAAACAATATCACTCACAACAGGATCAAGAAAAACTAAATACTTAGTAATTAACCTAACCAAGGAAGTGAAAAATGTCTGCAATGCAAACTATATCACTCTTTTTTAAAAAGAGATCAAAGAGGACATCAGAAAATAAAAAGATACCCCAGTCCTGGATAGACAGAACCAACATAGTTAAAATGGCCACATTTCCAAAACTGGTCTATAGATTTAACACAATTCCAACCAAAATGCCAACAGCATTCCTCACAGATCTAGAGAAAACCATCCTAAAATACATATGGAGCCAAAAAGGATCCAGAATAGTAAAAGAAATCTTGGGTAACAGAAACAAAGCAGGCATATCACCACAAGTCCAAATTTAAAGTAATATTATAAAGCTAAAGTGATTAAAAAAAAAAACGCATGGCACAAAAACAAACGTGGATAAATGGAACAGAATAGAGACAGCAGAAACAGCCCAAGGCTATTCAGCTATTTAATCTTTGACAAAGGGACCAAAACAACACACTGAAGGAAAGGTAGCCTCTTCAATAAATGGTGCTAGGAAGATTGGATATCAACATGCAGAAGATTGAATCTGGACTCATACCTCTCACCATCTATTAAACTAAAATCAAAATGGAACAAAGATCTAAATGTTACAACAGAAATACTTAATTGGTTGGAAGATAAAATAAGTAGAGTTCTTGAAGACATAGACACAAGTGAGGGCTTTATGAACTGAAGCTCAGTGACACCAGAAATAGGACCAAAATCAACAAATGGAATCATATCAACTTAAAAAGCTTCTGCTCAGTGAAGGAAACAACAGAATGAAAAGACAACCTACAGAACAGCAAAACAAACAAACAAACAAAAAAATTCAGCTATTCATTAGACAAAAGAATAAAACTCTAGAATGTATAAAAAACCCATAAAAAACTATGTTGAAAAATGGGCAACTGAAATAAATAAATAGTTCTCAGAAGTAAAAGTACACATAACCAATAAAGACATGAAAAAATGTTCAGTATTGTTGGCCATTAAAGGAATGCAAATTAAAACACTGAAATTTCATCTCAATGCCTGAAAAAATGGCTATCATCAAGAAATCAAATAAAAACAAATGCTGGTGAGGCTATAGGGAAAATGGAGCCCCCTCTACACTATTGGTGAGAAGGTTAACTAGTACAATCACTATAGAAATCAATGTGGAGATTCCTCAAAAACCTAACATTAGAAATTCTGTTCAATCCAGCTAGTCCTCTTCTAGGTGTCTGCCCAAAAAATTGAAGATGTCATATTACAGTGATACATGCATATCCATATTTATAACAGCACAATTCATAGTCACTAAATCTTGGAAATGGGCTATATGCCCTTTAACAGTTGAGTGGATAAATAAAAGCATGGTATTTATGCAAAATGGAGTACTACTCTGCCATAAAGAAAGATAAACTTGAGTCATTCACAATAAATGGGTGCACCTTGAGATAATAATACTAAGTGAAATAAATCAGACACACCAGCTTAAATATCACATGGCTTCTCTCATATAAGAAAACCATAATATACATAGAGAGCAAAACAAAGGACAGATAATAGGAAGTAGTGAAATCTTTTTCAAATGGGAAGGTGAACAAGTAATGGGAGGAGGGGCAGATAAGTGAGGAAAAGGGAATGGAAATAAAAAAGAGTAGAGATAGAACTTCTGTAAATGGGAAGGGGACCAAGACACAGAAGGAGTGGGAAGGGAGGGGACAAGTAAAGGACAAAAAAAGAATTAAAAGATACTATGTACATGTACCAACTCCCCACAACAAATGTAACCATTATGTACCACAAACATGTTCTAATAAAGAGAAAATGGAAAGGATCAAGATATTTTATATGCATGTACCAATTTCCCACAAGGAACCTCACTACCGTATTACTAACATTCATTAATAAAAAGTGCAATAAAGGTGAAAAGTGGGTGTGAAGGGTAATTAGAACAACAGAAAAATCTGAACCTATATAAGACAGAAAAACGTAATCAAAGCATACTATTTGGCCCTACAATCTGTATGTAGTCAAAACAATGCAAATACCAGATGTTAGCTTTACAGAGCTAGAATTAATCTATAGATAAGCTTTAATTATGCTCAGAAAGAAATTTATCTCCATCATGATAATGTTAAAGGAAAACTACAAGTGGAAAGTAAAATAAGACATGAAATCTATAGTAAGGGGTAAGGAGAAAAGTATTTTCATCTGATAAAAAGGAGTTTACAGACAGACAGTCCTTGTATTTGACAATTCAACAAATAAAATGATGTAAATATTCTTTTTAAAAGTATGTGAAAGCTGGGCATGGTGGTGCACACCTTTAATCCCAGCACTCGGGAGGCTGAGGTAGGAGGAGTGTTGTGAGTTCGAGGCCGGCTTGGGCTATGACAGGAGTGCAAGGCCGGCCTGAGCTACATAGTGCGACCCTGCCTCAAAAAACTAGGGCTGGGAGTTTAGCTCAGCGGCTTACGCGCCTGTCTGGCAGGTGTGAGGTTGCGAGTTTGGTCCCCGGTGTCACCAAAAAATAAAAATAGAAAAAAATAAAATAAAAGTATGTGAGAGGATGTACATAGGTTGTACTCAAATGCTATTCCACTTTACATAAGGGACTTACACATTTGCAGATTTTAGTGTCCACCAGGTTTTCTGGAACCATCCCCCTTAAATATCATGGGATAACTGTGCAATGAAAAGTACTTGTGACCAATGCATACAAGGTACATGTTCCCCAACCAATAAACTTCTAGAAGGAAAAATGTTGATACAATCAGAAACACTGAAAAGAAACCACTTCCTTGGAGTTTTAAAAACATCTTCCACAAAACAGCTTAATATTAACAACATGACTGCTCGTCCTGATGCCTGATGAAAGCACTGTATAAAAAACGTAGTGAGAAACACTTAAAGTCTTTACTGCCCTCAGAGAGTTTTGAATCTAGGTAGAGAGAAAAACATTCATCTCTGTTAAAGTTTAGCGACACCAAAAAAGTCAAAATCAAAAGCAACCATGCTGAGCGTGGTGGCACATGCCTGTAATCCCAGCACGCAGGAGGCTGAGGCAGGAGGATTGAGGCCAACCTGGGCTATGTAATGAGCTCAAGGTCACCCTGAATCACATAATGAGACCCTGTCTCAAAAAGAAAAAAAAAAAAAGCTGGCAAAAGGACAATTATTACCTAGGAGTAGGCATAGAGAAATCAGAGATGAGCTCAACACTGAGGAAGAGATACAGAAGATGAGAGGAAGAACAGATGACAATAAGCAACTAACCTGAGCTTGCCTGGAGTCTCAAGAGATGCAAGATTTATCTAGTGGGAAAGGACAGGACATCTCAAAGGACCACTGAAGGAGGGCATTAAGGGTCCCCCTATGGTCTTTGTTTCCCCAGAGTGCTAAGTTTCTACAAGACTAAGAACTGGCATACTGAAAATACAAAGATTGGAAGAAGGATGCTTTCTTCTTGCCTGGAAGGAACTCCACCTCCTGACTAGGGGTCCCTCTCCCACTCAGCCTAGGAGAGAGCTGCGGGCTCACAAGGACCACTCACCCCACTATACTATGTCATCAACTCATCTAGGAGCAAGAAGGGCCATCTGCTCTTCAAGAATGTCAAGTTAGATTTCACCCATCTGTCTGGATGCGGCATTTCTTGCCTTCCTAAATCGCTTCTGGTACCCATCAGCCAGGCTCAGTCCATAGCCACAGGATGGGCAAGAGATGCATCATTGTCTAAACCCACTAAGAAGGAACAATTTTCATTATCTACCATTATAGACTTATCATGTCCCCCAAATTTTGTATATTGGAACTCTATCCCATAATGTGACCATATTTGGAGACAGGACCTGTGAGGAGTTGATACGGGTTACCCGAGGATACAAGGGTGGGGTTCTAATACAGTAGGGCTGGTACTATTAGAAGAGGGAGAGAGCTCTTTCTCCACCATACAAAAACATAGTGAGAAGGCAACCCATCTGCAAGCCAGGGAAAGAGGTGCCCCCACCCCAAAAAATGACCTTACGATCCCTTGATACTGCCTTCCAGGCTCCAGAACTATGAGAAAATTAATTTCTGTTGTTTAAGTCACCAAGTCTATGATACAGCAACCCAAGCAGGCTAATGCAGCCACTAAGTGAAGGCAGCAAGGTGGAGAAGTTTTCATAAATGTCCATAAATGTACAAAACGTCTTTGCGAGAATAGACAAAAAGCTTATTCTTCCCATGAAGAACTTTGAGGAGAACTGGGGGGTCTGGAAGATAGAGGACACTTAGTGTTTACTTTGAATTCTTTATATTGCTTGGTTCTGTTTCCCCAGATACACAATAACCTATGCAGACAAGTACATTAAGTTTTAAAGATGTACTATATGTAAATGGACAGACTGCTAAACAAAAGACACTACCTGGAGCTCGGGTAAACTCCCCTAAGAAATTCCAAGCTCCACAAACCATCAAAAGCTCAATTAGTAAAACTCCAACAGACATAAGCATAAGACAGTTGAGGATTAGACAGCACAGGGGCAAGACTATAGTTCATGAAGGACTGGCTTACAATAAGTACCTGAGGTATCCTCCACCCAGGTTATGATAGGGACCTCAAAGACAGCACAGGGTAAGGAAAAGATACACACAACCAGGCCCACTAGCAGTTTATGCTGTGCCTAGGGGTTGTGGAAGTCTGTAAACAGCAGTAGCCATAAGGCACACTCTGTGGACACCAAGGAGGGGATTCACAGAACAGGGCACTGGAGTCTTGTCTTGTGCAGAACTCTGAGGCCAGAGGGAGCAGCTACAATCATGTTCAGCCAAAATTACCCACGATGGCTGTTTCTCTGGTTGAGCACCAGATGATGTAACTAGCTTGTGTTTAGGGGCCAAGTTATATGAAAAATGCATATCTTTAAATGCTAGAATCACACTCCAGAGAAGTTCGTGGGAAGTGAATCTGTCTGAGGCAAAAGCAGACGCATGTCTCCCATCTCACTTTCAGCATATGCTCATTGTGTGGAATGAGAACAGAAATACTCACATTATTTATGTTATACACTTGCACTCCTGCTTTCAACCCTTCCCCCTAATTCCCTTCTGCCCAAACCTGCACTAAGATCACAGAGTTGAATTCACATAACTTAAAGACACTTATGGCCCACTCTACTCCAAAGTAAGGTAAGAGAGCATGGCACTGGATCAAGCTGGCTCCTCCTCCAACCACGGAAACCTAGAGAATTATTGTAATCAGATCTCAACTACTCAAGCATCTCCAGTTTCCTAGCAACCCTAAAAAGGCTTTGGTGAAGGGCTGGAACAAAGACTTCATGGCTAAGGTGATGGCAGCTTTGTCTAAGATTACTGGAACACTTCCCCCAAATGGTCTTAAAGATCTTTCTCAACCATCATCCCAAGAGCCCAACAAGATGCCTGTTAGAGAAGTGATATCAGGCAATACTTCTCAAGAGTTCCCAGACTGTCCATTCCAATTCCTTTGCCTGGTCTTTGAGGCCACCCATTCATCCCTGAAGGTTGCCCTCTGGCCAAACAAGGCTGGTTCTGTCCACCTGCCTTAACAGCCTCCTTTGCTTAGCCATGTGTTTTTGTGTCATCTTATACCTCCCTTCCCTGAAGGCATTATATATCTCATATATCTGCTAATCTCTGGATTTTCCTTACCCATGATTATATAATACATATGATAATTTTTGCTGGAGACCTTCTATAACTTTTTTATTATTCCTAACTAAGGACCCAAGGAAAACACACACACACACGTAGCAGAGAAAGACAGACAGACAGAGACAGGCAGAGAGCAAGAGTTAGGGTAGAGAGAGAGCGAGAGAGAGAGAGAGAGAAAATAGGCAGAGAAAGAAAGAGAGAACAACAGGAGGAGGAAAAACAATGCAGACCACATCCCAGTGTTGGTAGAGTTAAATTATACGGGAATAACTTGGACAGATATCAAAGCATATGTAATCCCAGAGGAAAAAAGATCAGGCAGAGGAAAGAATTTACTTGCCTCTTTGGAGATCTGTCTACATTCTGAAATCACAGAATCCATTCTCTACTTCTTCTGACCAGCATCTCCATTTCACTGTGGCTACTTTGTTTTCCTTTACTAGGTGCAGTCTTAGTGACACTGTCAATCAGTGCGCCTATCCTTCCTAGCCCCGGGTTGAGCATGTGACTCAATAAGAACCACTCAGACTCTCCCACAGGAACTTAAACTTGAGTGAGCACAAAGAGAGAAAAATGATTGGAATAATTTGTATCATCAGGACAGTACTAATAAAACCATGATTAGAAATACTTGAGATCCTACAATCTCAAGCTTGAATATTCTAATGTCTCTTAAATTCTGACTCAAAAAAAATTCCTTTTTCTCTCAAGTATTATTTTGTTTAAATTGATTTCTGTTGTATTTTTTGTTTTGGGGGTTTTTTTGTTTTGTTTTGTTTTGTTTTTGTTTTTGTTTTTTTGTTTGTTTGTTTGTTTGTTTGTTTTGTTTTGTTTTGCGGTACTGGAGATTGAACTCACAACCTCGTACCTGCCAGGGCAGGTGCTTAAGCTGCTGAGCCAAACTCCCAGCCCTGGTTTTTTGAGGCAGGGTCGCACTATGTAGCTCAGGCCACCCTTGCACTCACGTTGTAGCCCAAGCCAGCCTCAAACTCACAACGCTTCTCCTACCTCAGCCTCCCGAGTGCTGGGATTAAAGGCGTGCGCCACCACGCCCGGCTTTGATTTCTGTTGTTTATAACCAAAGAATTGTTATGAACTCTGCCCTGAGCCTCAAGAATGAGATAGTAGGATGCAGAAAGGAGAGAAAAGAAAATTATTAATGGCTTTGGCTTTCACTTTCCTTTGGCAGGCTGTTTTCAGGGTTCTGGCTGATAACATGGGACTAGGCATAAGGCAAACTACCTGTCGATGAAGTCTGCCTGAAAACAGAATGGATTGCCTTGGGTCATAATGAATTTACCACTATCAAAAGTGATTAAGTAGGGCCAGGTAAACATAATTGAGTAGCATTCTTCAATGTCTATTCTCCAGACTATTATTTCCCCTATACATCAATAATTGTTACTCAACAAGATGTTTAATAGATATATCAGTTTGGAAAACACTGAAATGAAAACATTTATAAATGACTTCATCGTATTTATTCTAAGAGTCTTCAATTTATTTGTCCGAGCAACACTAATTTTGCAGAACATTTCAAAGAACTTCTGCTCAATGTAATACCACCTGGAAAACAACACTGGGTAGCCATATTAAGCACTGAGACAAAATAAAATATATCTAAAGCACTTAACATAGTGCCTAGCACATAGTAGTTGTACTAGAGAAAATTATAGGTACAGATTATAATTAGTATCTTACTGTGTTCTCATTTTTAATAGCATTTCTCCTTCACTAGATTCCAACAACAATGGGCTTCCTTTATTTCCACAAGCATGGTGAAGTACTTTCCTGCCTGAGGGTTTTTGCACATTCTCATTTTTCTGCCTAGAATGGTCTTTTCCTCTCTTCATTTGACTGTTTTCTTCCAATTCATGCTTGGTTTTCATCTTAATTATCCTCAGTGACATAACACATGTAATTATTTCCCATCACGTGGTTGCTTCCCCCTAAAAGTCTCTTAAATGTGTTATCTATTGACTGTTTGAACATCCTTCCCTCACTGAACTATAGGCTCCAGAGGTCAAAAATCTAACTTGTTTTTTGATTCATTAGCACAGTGCCTACTGAGATAATTCAATAAAAAGACTTGATGAAAAAAAATGGAACGTAAAAGTCATTTTCTATATAAAGGATATTGAACAACATGAAATCATTTACTTTAATAGCATATTTGTAAGAATACAAATACATTACTCATGTTTCTATTTGTTATATGAACCACAATTTTAAAATAAGTGAAACAAGGATATCCCATTGAAGTCCAGTTCTGGATTAGCACTAACATAGGAAACGAAAGAAATTCATTTCTCATATGTTGTTTTAGGGTGATCTGAATTGAAGCAGAAAGATAGCTTAGAGAATTTAGGAGAATAATAATTTATCACATGTTTCAGACAATTCATTCACATTTTTACCCATTCATTAAACAAAGATATGCTAATCATCTACAATATACACAAACATCATATGTTAGGGACTACACACTTGAGACCTTCCCAATCCATCAATTTGCTTTCTATTTCTTTATCTTATATTATATTATGTATTTTTATATTATATGCATCTCCCCTCATTTACAAAATCATAAGTCCTCTAAGGGGCTTTTATTTTATCTATAGCAGAAATAGGATAAGTATACAAGCACTATAAACCTATGCCTCTCTCATGGCAGACATTACTAATCAAGCACAGTATTTATGACCCCAGTTTTTGAATATGACCTCAAAAGTCCTTTTTAAGCCTCCAATGCAGCCATAATTAGATATCACAGAGAGGTACCCATAGTGAAACATATATTCCAATTTTAGAACAAAGAAAAAGTCTAGACTTTGTAGTCTGACCAAACTATATCTGAATCCCAAACTGCCATGTATTAGTTAAATGGCTTGTTTCTTTTTGCTCTGTAAGATATAGATATAGATAGTCCTTCCCACTTTGTGGTACTGTGAAGTGAATAAGAGAACATATTTGAAATACCTGACATACAGAAGCTATTCAAGAAGTGCTAACTATAAGTATGATTACTTTTCCCCATTATTATTTCATACCATATTTCACAAATAGTGATTCCTTAATAAAATTAGCAACTACAATGGAACAAAAAAGACCAAAGAACAAAACCCAGGGAAAGTAAGCAAGAACAACCTCCTCTCTTCATCTGTCTATCCACAACAACAACCTACCCCATTTTCCTTCCACACTTTTACTAAAAAGTATCTTGAGAGGCAGGGATACTCAGAGCATTCCCAATGGAAAATTCAGAAAATGCATCTTTTTGTTCTTAAGTGCTTTTCTTAGCTTGACTTGGTTTTGCTGCAGGATGAAGATTATAAGATGAGGTGGCATATTTGGGGCATTTGGGGATTCAAAGTCAAAGGGTAGGTAAATACTTGATTTTAACCACAGATAATCCAGGGTAACGTATGGCCATTGGATGACTGCCCAATTATGGGATATGAAACTGATGGATGGATTTGTTGTATTTTCGATTTCCTCCCTTTGTATCTACCATCTCTATTCTTTGTGTTTTAAGAATTCCTTTTCCATATAATAGTTAAATATGGGACATAACTGCTGGAGCTTTGATCGTCTTCTTGGCTATCAAAATCAGTGTTGTGATCCTAAGCAAGGGAATAGTAAGGTTACTTTGCTCTCTGGAGTTAAGTTTTTATCATCCATATCAACATAACACAGTCACTTCATAAATATTAAACACACCCAATTCCCTCCTTAGTTTGCTTTCATCTAATGCAATTGAGAACCAGCATGGACAGGAATGTGGTGAGGCAAGCTATGACACAGAGAAGCTGAAATAAATGAAATAAAGGCAGATGTTATTGAAAAAATCAATTATGATTGAATTGGTGGACTGAACTTTGAAAACACTGCCTTTGTGTGACATTTTATAATTGCTAGATAATGCTGGAATACGTATTCATGAGCTTTTAAATATACACAACTTTTCCTGGTAAATTATTCAGCATTTGCTAAATCTTGATACAACATTGAAGGTTTAGGACACAAGAAATAAAACTCTGATGGACTGACAAAGGTAAAAAATAGCAGCTCTTACTTGATAAAGTGCACCATTATATTTGGACAGCATTCATTCAACTGACACATCTTTATAAAGAACTGACTATGTGCCTGGCACAATAGGAAGCATAGGAAGCCCTAGGAGTATAGCCATTAACAAATCAATAAAGGTCCCTGGTCTCTAAAATGTTGGTGTGAAAGACAAAAGAAACAAACGGGATGATTTTAGGTAGTGATATAAGATACGATAAAAATAAAGTAGCAAACTAATATTTAGGGACACTGCTGAGATTCTTTACATAGGTTGGGCTATTCTGTACAAGGGAGGCTTCCCAAAGAGGTAATAACATAGTCAAGACCAAAATAGTAAGAAGTAGCCAGCATTGCAAAGATCTTCAGGAAAAGTGTTGCAGGCCAAGGAAATAGAAAGTGTAGGACCTGAGGTGGAAGCAACTCTGGCACATTTAAAACTTGTTTTAAAATAACAGTACAGAATCTGAATCTATCCACCTCTAAGCTAATTAGCAGAACAAAAATGTTCATAGGGAACATGTTAAAGCATGTTTATGCTATTTTTCAGGTATTATCAAAGAATTGTTTGATTGATGACCTTCTTTGACTTTGAATATATGCCTATTTTTTTAAATAATACCTCTGAAGACTGAGATGCTTCCTGCATTCTTGGTTACTGCTCAATAAAAGAAAGCAAATACCACACACTGTCCTTGCACATCTTTCAATGCATGAGCCCTCAATATTTTCTTAAAATGTCAAGAATATTTCAAATGGCTTCCTTTGGATAATAGGTGAGGCATCAAACTGAAGGAGTTCTGTGCCAATAGCTAGAAAAATCTATCCTTTTGGATCCCAAAGTTTGCTTTGGAGAATTGTCAAATCCATGTGTATTTGTGATCAGGAATAGTGTCCTAACATTCAATAATTTTTAAAAATTCTGTATTAACCAGACAAATTTCATGGTTGTGTAACTGTAAGAAAGTTGATGCATTTTTCCTGGACTTCAATTTCATTATTTGTAAAATGCAGAGAAGGAACTAACTACAAATTCTAGGAAATCCATATATATATGCATATATATATATATATATATATATATATATATCACACAAATGGTATACTCCTAGCACTAATTTCTAGTGCCTATAATTTTTTGTCTTTTTGAGACAGAGTTTCTCTATGCAGTTGAGGCTGGCCTTGAACTCAGAGCAATCCCCCTGCCTCAGCCTCCAGAGTGCTGGGATTACAGATGAGCACTACCATGCCCAGCAAGTACCTCCAATTTAGTAAATACTCAATAAATGATTATTCAATAAGCAAATAATCAAAATGCAAATCCACATTCTCATTTTGAACTGATTAGGGGGCAAAACAGAGGTAGAGGGAAGGAGAGAGAAAGGGTGGGGAATAAAAACAATGGAATAAGTTTTTCTTCATTTGATTTAAATACTGTCTTTAATAACTATTTCCTACCTAAATATTTAGTGTTAAAAGATATCCATAAATTTTATGATATAATGAGGATGGTATTTAGTAGTTGCTTTATACTTAATTTCCTTTTTGACAAAATAAAAAGTTAGCACACTATATTTTTTCCCAGGTGTTCTATTTTTTAATTATCTTCAAAGCCAAAAATGATAAGATGATACCTAAAGTTCCCTCCAGCTTCAAAATTCTGTGAGATAGATCTTTCTGGCTGAGTAATTTGAAATGGCTAACTACTGCCAGACAGATTCAGCACCGTGGACAGATCTATGAGGGGTGGGGCCCATATTCCCTGGTATAGGTTTTAAATGGGTAAAGCACAAGCTGCTGTACTTTGAGATTGTCAGACTCAGTGTAAGCACACAACTCCAGCCTGATACTAAATTAATGAGTTTAAGTCTCCATTTAATGAAATATTCAGATTATGATTACACTTAGTTTCATTAACTGCATTCTCAGACTAATGTAATGAGATTTCCTTTTCAACTTGTAATTAACTTTATTGAGACTGCTTATTGGGATTTTTAAGGCAGTTTCCTAATACCTTACCATAAATTATTTTAATGTATGTATTATGATATTAACTATAACACTTAATTTATGTTGCCTGTTACTTTTTTTAAAAGAAAAAATCCAATACTAATCTATTCAAGAAAGGAACAGATGACTGAAGGCAGAGAACCCTCTGAAAAGAATTTGTCTTGAACTTCTGAAAACTGATCCTGAAATTTTGGTCTTTCTCTGTCAGACATAACATTCTTATCTGCCTACCAAAATCAAAAGACTTTAACAATCAAAATCTTCTTTTACAGTTGACATAAAACTCATCAGATTTGTAATAAAAATCTATATTCTAGACTAATAGTTTTTTTAGCCTAAAGTGAGCAAAATGAAAATGTTCTGCATTCCTTACCTCTGTTTCTTGGACAGTTGTTTTGGAGTATTTTTCTTTCAGAAAAAAATATAGTCAGCTCTTTTGAACAAGCTGCCCTGATCTTCCTTCTCTTCCTTCTAGCCCCCATACTTTGTGAAGTTCTCTGCTTACTCCCAGGGAACCCTGGACCTACTCCTATCATGCTATTTATCAACTGCCTGTTTTCTCTGCTGTTTCACCCATTGTATTGTGAACTTTGAGAGGGTATGTCCTATTTTGTCTTCCATCCTCATATCTTGGTTGACCTATAGCAAGAGTTGAATCAATATTAGTTGAATATTGATTGAATGGGAGGATTAATTATAGGCAACTAAACAAGTTCCTAAAATCTGAGTCCTCCTGAATAGGAATGGTGAGTTTATTTCAGTTGACCCATTTTTAAAGATGAGTGTAGTCTAATGCAGCAATTTTTAATGAGAATCAATGAATAAGAAAAAGAAAGGGAAAAGGAAATATAAACTGATGCAGTATATCATCAGAGTGGTCCCCTAGGAAAGGCAAAAGAAAGACAGATTTAAAGCCAGGTAGACATCAGCTCATGCCTAGGGTCTAAACCCCCAACCAAATCTTTCTATGATCTTATACAGATTACTTGAACTCTCTGAATTAGTTTCAACATCTATAATATGTAGGTGTACTACCCACTTAAATTATTTCATGAACTGCTATAAGAACTAAAATGCATGCACAAGGGAAGAACAGATGCTACTGTTTTATATATTATTCCTTTTTATCCACACTGTCAATCACATGGGTGTATCACATCATTTAAACCAGATGTAAGAATATATTTCCCAAAGGAAATATATCTAACAGTAGGCTTTCCCTGGTACAGAAGGAACGGAATTTGGCATCTTTTAAACTAAACCAGACACTGTGTTGAGTACTTAGATTTTCTTTACAAATAGTCCTACAGCTGATTGGAAAAGCAATGCAGATCTAATTAGGCAATGCCATGTGGCCAGCATCAGTAGCAATTTTTTAAAAGGGCTCAGGAAATGACTTACAGAAAGTGATTTTTTCCCTTTAAGCATTCTGTTTTCTGTTGTTTGCACACATACACGCAAATACACAATCTCATTTTCCGGGTAAAATATAAGACATATTTGGAGCCACACAGGTTCCCACAGGCTTGGTCTGTTCATATAAATAAAATATTAGGATCAATACTCCTAACAGAACAAAACCCCATGTGTTTTAAATGGAAATAGAAGGAAAACATAAGATAAGAACAAATGTCTGAACATGGGCCAGCTGCTCCATCCACGCTATTTCCTTGGGAAGGAATTGACAGTTTCTTCAGTTCTCTTTTGCATAAAAAATTGTAGTAACAAATATAACACATGCATGCACATGCATGCACACACACACACACACACACACACACGAGTTATCAACTGGCTCTCAGAGTGAAAACATTTTTACTGTGAACACATCTGCACAGTGAATTCAGCCTGATCTGCATTACCCTCTAGTGATCTAGTAAACAGTCAACATTAGCACCAACATTCACTTGTTCCACAAATAACAATACTAACCAATACTTACGTTACCAACCCCTAAGTTTATATATATATATATATATATATATATATATATATATATATCAATAATCTTGTAAGGTAGGCTTTACTCCTTTCATAGGATGGGAAACTGAGGTTCAGATAATGAAATTAACTTTAAGATTCCACAGCTAATCAGTAATGGAGCAAATACCCAATTCCAATCATCTATCTCCCAATCCCTTATCCTCCACTCCCTCATCAAACTACCTCAAGATCCAAGTTAGACATATTTGAACACATTCTACATGTCAGAGACTCTTCTGAAACATTAAATTCTTCAATAGAAAGATAGATTCTTTATCTAACCTCTTAAATTGATTTCAGGCTACAGCACTAAATCTACAAATAGTTTTTAGCTGATCCAGCATAGATCACTCCTCACTTTTATTAACTACATAAGTTACTAACTCATGTGCCAAAACCAGTAGAGTCATAGATCTTCAGACAGAACAATTGGTCTGCCCAGCTGTGGAAAGGAACATTTAGGTTTCAGAAACAAGTTGGCAGCTATAACTTGATAAAAGCAAATTAAAACCCCTTAAGAGTTGGAATTAGCCAAGCTCCTTTAAAACTCAAAATCCCAAGATTTCTGCTAATGGGTTCCACTAGAATCCATACTGAACTTATGCCAGAAGTTCATTCATTCATTCACATAGCAAATATCTATGAACACTGAATGTTTTCTGAACCCTGAAGATAAAGGGGTGAATTAAATGAATGCATCCATGTATACCCCAACAGATGATTAAAACATCACTCTATCGCTCCTTCTTCTTTCCATCCACATCTTTCTTAGAGTACTTGTTCCACTTCAGTCCTGAGAAAGAACCCTAAAAAGCTCTCTACCCCACCAAACTGATTGACCCAGGGTCAAGTGAGTCAGGGGAAGTCAGACTATTGGCTAGTCAGAGACCAGTCAGATAATCTCTCACTCTGGATAATCAAAAGCACGCTAATTGATTCCAACCCTTCCTGATACCTGAATATTCACCATAAGGTAAACCATGTGCATCTGATAAAGTGCCAGCCATGAAGCCAGACAGACCTATGCTAGAATTCTGGGTACTTCATTTATTAACCATGATATTATGGATAACTTCCCTATTTTTCACATTATATTATATATTTTTTCAAATACATAAGAAAAGAGAGGGGAAAGAATTATAAATCCCCAGGTATTTTGTCACCTAGCTGCAATATTTTTCCAATTTTTATCTCATCTACCATTTCCCACAATTTTATACTTTTTCTGGAGTATCTTTTAAAGCAATTCTCAGTCATCATGTTAGGTAAGTTCTTTAATTTCCATGAATCTCAGTTGTCTTGTTCATAAAATGGGAACAATATTATTGTACCTCTCCCAAAGGCTTATCAACCAACATTTATTGAGTTGCTGCTACAACCCAGCCCTGCTCCTGGTGTGGGAGTACAATTGTGACTGTACAAAGCTTTTTCCTCATGAAGTTTACACTCTTATGGAAAAGGCATGGATAAAATAATCAACATACAATTGTAGAGGAAGCAAAATTCTATAAAGAAAATTATGCAGAAATGGGGACCAGCTGATGACTTGGGGTCCAGAGGTAAACAAGGAGGGCCTCTCTATGGAGATAGCAATCTGGGTAAGAAGTGTAAGGGAAGAGGCCAGATTCACAAAAGCTTGGGAGCCACATGATGTGGGCAGAAACTAGTGTGGTTGTATGGGACACGTCCTGAGTACTAAATGAGCCAATGCTTTCAAAACACTTAGTATATTGCCTGCCACACAGCAAGTGCTCAAAATGCTAGTCCTCCTAAGACAAGACTCTGACAGGACACGTTAGATGTACATTTTGGAAACAGATCTTTTTCCTGGAGTGCCAACGGATGCTTCCATTCATTTATCATAGGCTTCAAGAATGCCTGCTTCCAGGGGAAGATACATACTTGCTGCAAACACCTGTACCACAAGACAAACTACATAGTGTGCTCATTAAAATCACAGATCTTGGAGCCTGACTGAATCAGTTTAAATCTCAGTTTTATCAATTTGTATCTATGCAAACTTTAGGCAGGCCTCTAAACTTCTCTGAGCCTCAGTTTCCCCATCTTTATGGTGGCAAGAACAATAGGTTTTGGGGATTCCTTGTGTTGAGGCTTTACAATGCTATCCACAGAAATCACTATAAATATTATACTATTTTATGCATTTCCTATTTTTTAAACTCCGATATGTACATTTAGCTTTTTGCCTTCCATGGGTAGGAAATTGCCCCACTTTTTAAACATATTTGGAAATACCCCTGCTGGTATTTTTCCAAAAATCAAGTGTGGGATATCTTGGGCAACTTGGTGAATATGAAAAAATTAATGGACCTCAATATGAGCTTCACAAACTCTTCAGAAATTCAGTTATGGATCTACTTTTGATTTCTTGTAAATCTACCTCATACTCATCCTACAGGACTAGGGAGTGAGGATAGAATATAGAAGCCTGCTCTCTCTAATGGATTCTGTGTTCTAAAACATCAAGTTAGCATTTGTCCTCAGTTTGAGGGGTATCACACTTGCTCATATTATGTTATAAAATAATTGGCATCAACTAACTGCCAAAGTAGTGCTGCATGTGTGCAGGGACATAAGAGTATTTTGGTCCATTAACATGTACCAGAGCATAGCTCAGGCAATAATGGGTCCAACTCCAATATTGACTAGGTAAGTAATTACATGGATGTTATTATAGAGGCTGGGAGACAATTTTTGTACTGTGGCAATGAACTTACTCAGTGTTATTTTCTATCTTTACCACATCATTGTACTATTGTACTGTACAACCAAAATTCTACCATTACAAGATTCTGTATTAAAGACAGCATGGAGTCCCAGATTAGACCCTGGAACAGCAAGAGGCTATGCATGAAGAAACTAGTAAAATTCAAACAATGTCTATGAAACAGCTAAAAAGAATCTACTAGTGCTGTTTCCCTAGTTCTGCGAAATGTCCCGTGTAAGATGTTAACATGAGGGGAAAGTGGGTAAGGAGTGTAAGAACTCTGTGTACAATCTTGGCAACATTTTGTAAATAAAAAGATTATTCCAAAGCAAAAGTTCTATTTCAAAAAGTGTGATAACACAACAAGTTGGAAAACATTGGACTAGGTTTTATCCACAGCCCCTCACCCACATCTCCTGTCCTGAAGAAGACTGAATGGCGGTTGGGGTTGGAGAGGCAGAGTGTGTTCGTAGAACTTAAGGACAAAATGTGCCATCAAAAGCAAACTGTAATTACACAGAAGCTGAGGAGCATTTTACAGAAAATCACTATCTCACTGGAATCTACATCCTGTTAATCAAAGAGGTCGAGGTCTTTTTGATTATCAGCCTAAATATTTTTAGGCAATATCACAGAATGCCTGGAAAGAGCATGAGCAGCATCAGCTGAAGAAAAATTCATCTTTGGATAAAAAGGCAAGTCTTGCATATCACAGGAAAAATCAACCCCAAAAAATTTACTGAAAAAGGCTGTCAAAAAGTGGCCCTTATGAGAATCCTTTCCTCCTGGTTTGCCTTTGCCCAAGTTATTCTCCATCCCCCTTCCCCCACTTTCAAACACCTAGTTTTCTACGTTAGACATTAGTTCTCTTATCATCTGACCCAAACACAAAGGAAAGATCAAAAAGTGAACTAGTATCAATATTAAGAAGGTAAAGAATGAGTATGATTTTTTCTGTTATATGTAAGTAGCTCCTGTAAATCAATAAAAAGATATCATTACCAAAATACCCTATTACTACTATTAACCACTGAGTTGACATGCCACATAAATTAAACTTAATAATATAAACCTATGAAATGCTACATGCTTCTTATTTTTTATTCTGATAGTCTCAAAAATGCTAGGAAAAAAGGACTGGGTCGATGTGACAAGATTATATGAGATTAGCAGCTGTAGCAATTCTTATAAAAACACACTGCATGTGACATTACTCCCTGAGGTTTACCAGAAATGTTTCAATACAGTTTCATTCAATAGACCATTACAAGACACCTTATCCCTTGGTGTAAAAGATCACCAATTATTAAGGCACAAATACAGACCAAAACCAAAAATCATAAATAAATCAAGGTAGTCCTCTACAGGATACTTGTGACTTACTTAATAACTAGACATTCACCTCTGAGCACTAATTTATTTTCAGTGCAACTCTAAACATAAGTCACCTATTTAAATGGTTTTCATTAATGTCTCCCTGACTGTTTTGCCTGATGGAATGATGAAATTTGGGTAACTTCAATGAGTCAGTTATTCCACTTGATAGTGACTCCCAATTATCCTAGAGATTGAAACTTCAAGTGAGAAACCTACCAATAGCCACTTTTAGTAGCCAGGAACTCAATACCACGTCAATATCTCCGCTCCAAAACTATGTTCACTCACTTGTATTTGGGACCCACATACATCTATGTTCAACTTACTTTCAGTGCCATCTGAAAGAGAATGTGCTCATTTCCATCAAAACCAAAACTGAACGCAGCAATTGCCCCATCAGAGTTGGTGTCATTTACTACATCTTTTGGAGCTGCGGGTTTGGTCATAAGACTTCCAATTGCTGATATATTTTGCTCTAAAATGTGGCTATTTCTAATATTTTTACGATCTCATTCAGAAACAAAAAAATGCTAATTTATTTAACATAACACAATAAAAATATCCCATTTGGTGATCCATTTTTCAACCCATATAAACCCTGACTTTGCTAACACACAGCAAAAATTTCTGATACCACAAAAACGTATCACCACACAAAACCGGAGAATTCACATCACCTATGTTAAATTCTTCAGGCTTCTTCCTAGACCTGTTGAACATAAAGATTTGCGACCAAACAGTCCAAGACTATGATTCAGCAAATAAAATAGTCATGCAACTCCTAGCAGAGCGTCAACAAAGGACGCCTGGACTATAAAAACGTGCAGCACCAAAGTAGTTTCTGTTTTCAGGAACCTCCAGCCACAACTAAATGCATCTTCTGAATTGTCTGGCTTTTGTTATCTTAAACCAAGCCCTCCACATTACTTTAATGTGGGGGTTACTTGAAAACATAATTACTAGGAATAAGCACAGTAGTATGCAATTGTCAAAAACGAAACAATCTTATTTTTCCTCCACTCCCATTAGTCCCATTAGTCAGAATATCAGCTCCATAATGTATGTTGTACATACAGACCTTTGAAAGGAAAAAAAAAATCTTTGGGAGCATACCAAGATCCCTATGTATGCTCTGGCTGCTGAAAAAAACCTATTGAAAAGCAGTAGCAAAAGCAGCTTTTTCCCCCTGGCAGAACAGTGAAACCAAATTTGCTGCCATTGAATCTTGCATGCTTACTCCAAACCATCAAGACCATAAGTCAGTACCTGCCCCCCGCTTCCACACACGCAGAGTGTTTTGTGCATTGTTTCCATGAAACACTGGTTTTAATCTTTTGAACTTGTATTTAATTGAAAACAGCCTCAAACTTAAAATTATCAACTCATCTACTTCAGGACTCAGATAATTAAGTGAATGGAATATTGGTGATGGTCAAAATAAACCAACAAAATGAAGCAGGGACTAAGTACCCAACCACGATTAACAAAACAAGAGGGCTATTTGTTAACAGACTGATCAACATGAATCAGTCAAGTTCTCTACTAGTTAATGGAAAAGCCAACCATAAGAAACCAACGAAGAGGATCACTATTTAACATAAAACAACCACATGAAATCTGATTATGCCAAACTCAGTCTCATCCAGAAAAGAGAAACTAAGACATCTAACTCATCCACAGACAGAAGCTCTTAACTGACCCAAACACGCCATGAAATTTGGCAGCGTAACCATTGCATAAGGTCCCCGCCATGTGGGACTAGAAATGGTCCACGGAGCAGTACTTACGCAGATTGTTTATGGGGGCTCTTGTGTCCATGTTCTCATAGTGCTGGACATGAACAACAATGTTAAGGTCTCTCTCCATGTGATCAGTGTTGCAGTGACCCTGTGGCCTCATGACATCTGCAAGTGCCCTGAAAGAAGAAAGAATTGGAATCTGTTAAATCTAAACACAAAGTCATATGCCTGCCATGGGCCAAGTAGTGCCCTTGTGCACAAAAGACAAAGTCATTTCTCCCATGGAGGCACCATTCCACATGGGAGTGGGACAGAAAATAACACATAAGTAATAAATAAAGTCACTTCAATCAGAGATTACATAATGACTTCACACGGACTCATTCACAAACTCTTCACAACAGCTGTGTGACAACAGTATTATCTATTCCATAAACTTCTGAGAGGGCTAATGATAAATACAAGTATCTTATCTCTGCTCCATAAATTTAGTTCTTCCTTTATATCTAACATAGATGCCAACACTTCATATATAGTAATGGCCCAACATTAGTAACAACAGCTAACATTTAGTGAGTACTTACCATAAGCCAGTCACTATACTAACCATATTACATGTCTTAACAAAGCAGACACCTTACAAAAAGTATTACTCATTTACAGATGAGCAAACAAAAGCTCAGAGGGGCTCAAAGTCATACCACTAGAAAGTTGTGGGGCAAGGATTTGAACTAGTCTGTTTTGTTTTGTTTTGTTTTAAGATGGGAACAAAATTCAAACTGTAACAATGACCTTCACAATTAGATGTAAGCTTACAAGTTCAGTGTTTACATATAGAACAGAGGCAAGACAATTGTCAAACAGGTAACACACCTTAATATCAGGCCTACCAATGCAGTTTTCCACTTTAGCCTTTATCATGTGTTTAAATGTATTAATTTCCTTAAAAGATATATGACATCGTATTATTGTTTATCTTGTGTTTTACATAAATCGTGTTTCTAACAATACACCTCAGTGTTTCTTCCTTTGTTCATGCAATGTGACACTCAGCTATGTTGTTGAATGTGAATTTCTTTCATCCCTTAAAACCACTTCATAGTAACCCCTTGTATGCAGTTCCCAAATTTCACTCACCTGAAAGGATGACAGTCTCCACATGCAACAACTAGTAAGATGGAGGGACCGACCAACCAGAACAGATGCCAGCTACAAACATCCAGCTGCTTCGTTACAATCCAGCGGACCATCAGCTCTGCTTATCGCTTCCCTGACTATGGACTTCTAGGTCAGCAGTGCCCTGAACCCTGTGACCCACACTACAATCAACGGGCCTCCTCTTTGATCAGAGCATTTCCCCAGTTTACATATCCGCAAGCGATATTGCCGTATTTTAGGGTATAGCTAGATGTCCCCAGCTAACCAGTACCCTCTGAATCCACTTATAGGAAGAAGAGAAGGAAGGTGAAATGTTTAAAAGAGCCCCACTCAGACCACCTATGAGCTCAGCAGCCTCAACCACTCTGCAGGAATCTACCCCGCCGCAGCAGTGGAATTTCACACCATAGACTGCCAGCTAGGGGCATCAGCAGCCCCAGGAACTTATTGGAAATTTCTCCATCCATGGAGACCCTCTGAGTCAGAAACTCCAGGACTAGAGCCCAAGAAAGGCATCTTCACAAGCCCTCCAAGTGTGGCTGCCACACATTCAAGTTTGAGACTATGCTAGGAGAATAGAGATCCTGGACCTCAGAAATGCTTGATAATAGTGCAAAAATATTGTGGGGCAAGAACCACAGCTGGTGAGAAGTCTCAGGGTGAAAGAGACCTAGGTCAGCACAGCAAGAGTCCCACATGAATTGGAGGAAACAATAGAGTCCACTAAGAGATGGACAATAACAACAGAGCTCAATCGTTTGTTCATTCCACGGGTATTTATTGTCTACTATGTGCTGTGCATGGTACAAGGCCCAGGGGATACAGCAGTGCACAAGATGAACGAGGTCGCTGCCTTCCTGGAGCTTATATTCTATGGGAGAGAATAAAAAATAAACATGTTAAATAAATAAACCAGGGCTGCAAACAAACAAGCAAACAAAGAGTAATGCAGTCAGGAAAGACTGGTGCATAAGCCACATTTTTCACAGCAGCAGAAAGTAGAAACAATCCAAATCTCCATCAACATGAAGGATCACAAAAGGAAAAATATGAAATGGGGTATTATTCAGTAATGAAAATGAATGAATCCTGGACATCAGCTACAACACGAATGAAGCTTGAAAACACTGTGCCCAGTAAAAGAAGCCAGACACAAGAAGCTGCATAATGAGACACGATCAAAATATACAGTGAATTTTTAAATTTAAAAATGTATTAGAGTAAGTGACACATTGCCATTACTTCGTCTCAAAATACTCTCCCTCACTTGGGTCACACTTATCTCACTATTCTTGCCACTTCCTAAAGCAGTTCTAGAAGTTTGTTTTCATGAGCATCTTTATAGGATGTGATCAAAAATATGATGAAGACAGCCACTGGGGAGCATCCAACAAATAGGCAGTCTTGGGAAAATATTGCAATGTGTCTTCATCTACTTTATTCACTGGATCTGGCACCATGCAACTTCTAGTCCAAATCAAAATGACCGTGAAAGGTGAATGTTTTGAATTGCTTCAATAAATTGAGGCAGCCACAAGAGCACAACTGAAAACACAAAAAAGGACTTCTAGAACTACTTCAGAAAATGGCAGATTAATGTGAGGGGGTGTGTTTTGAAGGCGATTAGTGGCAATGTGTCTTTTACTGTAACAAACTTTTTAATGTAAACATTAACCATATTTTATCATACCTCATATTATATGATTCTACATATAGCAACTCTCTAGAATGTGCAGTTCTGTAAAGAGAGAAAGTGTAGCAGTAGTTGCCAGAGGCTGGGGGTGGGAGACAGAGAATGGGAAGTGACTGCTAATAGATATGAGAAAGTTCTTTTTTAGGGTGATGAAACATTATTAAAATTAGATAGTAGATGGGAGGCAAAGAGTGATGATGAGTGCACGATGTTGTGAATATAATAAAAATCACTGAATCATATTTTTAAAACTTCTAAATAGAGATGCTGTGGTCAGGAAAAGATTGCATAAAGAGATAACATTTGAGTGAGCAGTGAGAAGGAACTGGTCATGAGCTGCTACAGTTTGGATCAAGGGTGGCCCCCCAAGGCCCATGCTTTAAAGGCCTTGTCCCCAGCTTGGCACATTTGGGAGGTGGTGGAACCTCTCAGAGGTGCGGTACAGAGCAGGTCTTCAGGTCACTGAGGGACATGACCTTGGAGAGGATTAGGGAACCCTGGTCTCTTCCTCTCTTTTTTCGCTTCCCTGGCCATGAAATGAGTGGCTTTGATCCACTATGTACTCCTACCAAAATGTGCTACCTTGTCACAAGCTCACCCATAACTAGCCCAACTGCTCATGAACTAAAACCTCCAAAAATGTGAGCCAAAATAAACTTTTTCTCTTCAGAAATTGATTGTTTGGAGTATTTCTGATAGTGACAGAAAGCTAACACGTGAAGATGAGGCAATGAGCATTCCAGGCACAACAAACAGGAAGTGCAAAGGCCCTGAGGCAGGAAAGAGGTCAGATATTTCAAGCAAGAAGGCCAATAAAGCTGAAGGAGGGCAAACAAAAGGGGAGTATTAAAAGGTGTGGATTATTATAGCCCATTTTACAGAGTGAAAAACTGCCCAAGTTAATCCAGCTAACCAGTGGAGAGACTGGAGTTGCAGGCCTAAACGTCTTTGAAATCAAAGTTCTAGCTCCTTCCTACCTCTGTACAGCAAGCAGGGTCTGAAACTCAAGGGAGCTGCAGGGAAGGGAAGTTTTGAGACAAAGGACAGAGGCCTTCCAAACCTAACTTGCCTTTTTCACTTCTAAACACGTTCTTCATCCTGAGCTTCAAGGGATCGCTGAATTCCTCTGTAATTGAATGGAAAATTTGTTTTTGCATTTTTCTTGAGTAGGAAGTCACAGCTTTCATCATATTCCCCAAGGGTTCACCCCAAAATTCCACAATATTCCAGCCTTTTAGAAGGTAGCAGAGGAAGAAATCAGAATGGCCACCATGAACTTAGGCAGCACTGCCATCTGCAGATGCCCCAAGCTTTTCTTGAGTGTTGAAAATTATGAAATCCCAGCCCAAGGATGCTTTTCCCCAAGGCCACCATTCCCCAAATATGCAGTAGAGACAAGAATTCTTCGAGACCTCCACTTCCTGGACAAGGAGTCTCCAAAGTACGAAGATTTGGCATGGAAAAGGAAATGTCAGGGCTTCAGTTTATGATCTTTAGTTATTAAAAATGAGATATCAATGAAATAACATCAATTGTTGTTGGCACCCATATTTGGAACTCCTGCATCAGATGACAGGAATCAGGAACCCGGGACTAAGGAGAATAATTGCCAGTGCCACACTCATTGAGATATCTGGCCTGTTTTACAGACATATGTGCCCCCAAAAAATGGATATACAGATTAAATTGTTCACTTTCAACAATGTTAACAATTACCATACAGACACGTGGCTTAAAAAAATAGCCCCCTTGTCAAAATCACTGGTAAAGCAAGCACAAGAAAACATGATCCACTCTCCTCTCTAACAGCCTCTCACAAGCTTAAAACAGTGATGGTCTATTCAGAGGTAAGTCCTGTCAGCCAAAAATAATTGAAACTCTCATGAGGGATATTCAAAATAGTCTTATTTATTAATGAGGAATGTCACCCTCCATGCACATTATGCTTTGAGATTTTAGCGACTGACAGTAGGAAGTCATCACAACTAGCAACAGACTTTAAAAGTGTTTGTTTTACCTTCAGTTCAGTTTAAAATTTCCATTCTCATGCTTTATAATTTACCTAGTAATTGTTCATAGGTCCATACATGTGTTCTTAGTAAAACAAATGTGCAAATATTGGGGTACATAATAAAAACATTTTTAATTAGAGATGTATCGAAAATTTTAATGAATGAGAGAATGGGAAGAACCAATTATGTCACAGACCAAACAGATACCTACGGATTTGACATCTGTGCGTGGCACACAGTTTGGGTGCTTCTGCAGTTTTAACATGCATTCAGATTACCTGGAGATCTTGTTGCATTTCATATTCTGATCTAATAATCTGAGGTGGGGCCTGGGATTCCCCTCAAGCCTCCAAAGGATGAAGACGGTTCTGGTCCCTAAGCTTCATTCTTTTGAGTGTCAAACTCCTAACTACGATGACAAGTGTCACACACCTATAGACTGGCCACCTGTGCCCAGATATCTGATCAAACATTCTGGATACTTATGTTTCTCATCATTCTGGATATGATTAACATTAAAATGATAAATTGAATAAGGCAGTCTGCTGGCCTAATGTGGATAAATCTCATTCGATCTCTTGAAGCTCTGATAGAAAAAAAGGTGACCCCTCTCCAAATCAGAGAGAATCCTCCTGCTTGACAACCTTAGAATTAGGACACAGGTTCTTTCTGGAAGCCTTCAGCATTGAACTGAGACACTAGTCTTGCAGATGTTAGATTTGCTCACTCCTTATAGTAAATCCCCAGATACATTGGCTCTGTTTTGTTGGAGAACCCTGCCTGATACACGTACCATACTGGAAAAGCTACACTTTGATCCCTTGATATTCCTTAACTCAGTTCAGGACAATTATGTTGACACGTTACCATTTTTGAGGATGAAAATGACTGAATATTGACTGAATATTTCATAAGGTTCAACTTAGTGTCAACTTATGTGTTTCCTTGTGTGTTACCTGTCTCCCAATATTTGACTATTGACTCTGTGAAGGTAGGGATCACATCTATAGCATCCACTGTTCTCATAGTTTCCAGCACAGTACTAAGCACAAGATAATATTCAACAAATACCTATCAAATGTCTGAACAAACAAATGAGAAGGGGGTTACTTTCCCTCTGCCATGCAAACCAGGATACAAGAAACCAAAATTTTCACTGTTCTAGGGACTCAGGATACAGCTGTGAAGTGAAAGACACGGTGATTGTCCCTGCATCCCTTACTGTGAATGATAATAGAAGAAGACAGATAGTAAACTAGTCAACCAATAAATTAGTAACTTTAGACCATAACACTAAATGGAGTAAACAACACTGAGGGATGGGCTAGAATGTGTGCAGAAGAAGGGGCTTGGGTAGTTAGGAAGGGTTCTTGGAGAAGGTGACATTGGAGCCAAAGTCTGAATGATGAGGTCAGAAGTCTGCTGGAAGAGAACTGGAGCCACCACAATGGCTCCAATGTGAGAATGAGCTCAACCTGTCTGAAAGAACAAACAGAAAACATTGCACTGTTTTTCTTTCCAACCAGTGTACAAACATGAGATCCCATTATTTCCAGAATTCCAAGTCCCAGTACCTTGCTTCAAAGCCTCCAGGGGTCCCAAATGTTCAAACCACATCCTAAATTTTAAATACATGAATAGGGTTCCTAAGGCTTTCCTCTTGCACAAGCAGCAGAATTGATTTTTTGAGAATGTAGTGGGGATGGGCATGAGTTAGTTTTCTAGAATAGTGGCTACAGAGGTACAGACATGTCAGAGCTCATCAAACTGTACACTCAAATTGTGTGCATTTTATTACATAACTTGTACATCAATAAAGTAAAATGCAAGGTCTCAGTCCCCAGAAGAAGCTAAACTATCCTGCAAGAAAAATAATTTAGAGACTTTCTGTAGCCCATAGCACATGCATGCATAGGCTTCTCTCAGTTGGAGAGCTTGTCAAAGCCACTGGATAACCACAGATGTGTGGAAAGGCTGAGAATCAGGAGGGAAAATGGAAAACAAAAGACAAATAAAAGGTGGTATTTGCCATTGGATGCCATTTCTTTGTGAGAGATCCCAGGTCTTCTAAAGCATGCTTAAAAAACAGATGGGACACTACACTATGTAATTTGCCACCTAAATTTTGATTCTGTTTGAAGATGGGCAAAATAATATCATGTGTTCCCTGCTGGCTTCAAGGATAGAGAGCCTCAAACATGTTTCTGCCCTCAAGGTCATTTCTCACCAAAGAATTCACCAAGGGATCTGGCCCTGCCAGGGACAGATGCAGAAAACATTCCTAGACTTGATCTTATGGTGGTTCCTTGAACTGGTCCTCAAGCACAGGCTGTGGTTTGCAGGCCATTGAGCACTTCTTTGTGATCTGAGAAGACTGGAAGTCCTGCAGGTTTCTGTACAAAGGCAGGGCAGCCTAGTGGTCAAAGACCTGTGTCCTGCTTCACACTGCCCGTCTCTGAAGTGAGACTCTTCCACTCACTAGGAGCTTGTTCATCCTCCTGGAAAGCAATCTGTGCTTCTGCAAATGGCACACTGTCATAGAGCCTACCTCGTGGGGGAGGGGTGTGAAATTAAATGAGAATTTACACATAAGCTTATGGCAAGATTGCAAATCCAGCAAAGATTCTTCGACATCACCTAGACAACACTGTGCAATGCATTTAATCTAGTCATGCACAAGCCTTTCTTCCTATTTTGAACCTGCCAACCTCTCCTGTTCAGATTCTAATACCAGTCCAGAAAGGGTAAGAGCCTTGGCCAGTGTCACAGGGCTGGGTACCAAGAACGAGAGACCGCATCACTTTCTTCAGCAGACTAGAACTAGAAAATTTCAAGAATAAGAATTGTCAGAAAGGTAATAGGGAGGGACCATGTGACAGTTCTCACATCAGATGTTTTCCATAACTCATCCTTAGTGAATGTTCAACCCACAGATAAGAAGTTTAGTCTCAGAGAGGTGAAGCAAGCTTCCCAGGGTCAAACAGCTATTAAGTGGCTGAACTAGAATTAAACTGCAGGGAGAGTAAGTGGGGCCCACACCATTCAGACCAGCCTGATTGACTCTCCAGGATCTGTAGGTGACACAACTGAGTGAACGGGAGGGTGGGAGTGACCCAGGCAACTCAAGAGCTTCCTAAAAGGGGAAGTCACCCCTTAGCCACTGCCCTGTGAAAATACAAATGCAATGTCTCCAGACCTGCCAAATTCTCAAAAGAAATCAGAAATTAGCATTTTTGTTCGAAATCTCCCAGGTTTAAAATATTGGCAATCAATTCTAAACTAGTTTTAAAACACCATACATCTTAGAGACTGAAGGCATTTGACAGCTAAATACAATTCACCTTGATTGGATCCTCATTTGAAAAATCAAACTCTGGAAGACATTTCTAGTATGACTGGGAAATCAGATATGTTGCATATTTGACAACCATATGGAATTTGTATTCTTTCTTGGATATGGTCATGGAATTGTGTTGTATGGAAAAATGTTCTGATTCTTAGGACAGCCAGGTTAAAGCACTAAGGGACTAAGTGGCATGTCTGTGATTTATTTTCAAATGTTTCAGCCAAAAGAAAAACTAGAGGAAAAGAGTTGGGGGGAGACAGAAAGGGGAACAAAAGAAACAGAGAGCATGAGAGCAATACAACAAAATCACAATAACGAAATATCAATAACCGTGAAACAGATTACTTGAGCCTGAAATGGGGGCACACATCTGTAATCCTAGGGACCCAAGAGTCCAAGGCAGGAGGCTGGCAAGTTTGTAGCCAGCCTGAACAACTTCACAAGATCCTGTCTCAAAATAAAATATAAAAGGGTTAGGGATATACCTTAGTGGTATGGCACCCTGGGCTCAACCCAAGTACCACCAAAAAAATGAGATTAATGGTTCATGGGGTGGGGGTGTAATTTGTCCCACTGTTTCATCTGGCAATATCTGGAGACATTTTTACTATCACCCATGGCCTGTGGGGTACAGGGTGTATGCTACTGGCATCTAGTGGGTAGAGGCCAGGGATGCTGCTTGAAATGAAGGATTATCAAGACTCAGATGTCAACAGTGCCAAATTTAAGAAACCTTTACCAAGACAGATATGTTTGAGTTCTTTTTATTATTCTTTCAAGTTTTTTGAATGTTTAAAAATTTTTGCAGTAAAAAATTATAAAAAACTTTAAAACAAAAATGCTCACATAGTAATACCTTGCAGACCAAATAAAACATATCATCATACTTTGGTAACCATAGTTGGCTACCATTTGCAGTCACCTCTCCCAGTAAACAGTGGTTGCCTATGACTGCTGTCACAGCTGCTGGCCAAGCACTTGTACAGTTCTTACAAGAGCGCATGTAAGCCCCCACCCTTCCAGAATGACTGTCTTTCTCCTTTTCTCAGTCCTAATCAGCTCAGAAGGCAGAAGAGCATATGCCCAGGACTCTGCACCTATACACCAACATGCTAGAGGCTCTGCTGGAAAACACAAATATACTGGTCAGCAGGGGTAAAATTATGCAAAGAGCACACACATGTCCCATATTCTTGAAGAGAAGGTGCTTTTAGGCAAATTAGAACAAACCCCCCTTTTAATGTATACTACAGCTCCAGACAAAAATTAAGGGGCTGGCAGGTAAATTATACCCGGCAATGTCTTGCCTCACAGCAGCCTCTCTGCTGCCAGGCTCAGAGGCTAGCCCCCCCTGGAGCAGCCCCTCTGCTGCCAGGCTCAGAGGCTAGCCCCCACTGGAGCAGCCCTTAGCACCATCAGGCAAAAACTATGAGCCAGTTGCCACCTTGGGACTCCAAAAGACTAACTTCAAAAGCAGTGCATGATGTATGTGCAGGGAACCTGGGGAAGTCCAAGAACCACAGAAAGGTTATATCTAAGGAGAAAACAAGCAAGCAACAGTATGTAAATAAGAGAGTCACACTGGCCTTTCTCTTTTCTATAGGATTAAGAGATCTCTTGACTCTCAAATACTCCCAAATCCAAGACCAGTGGCTCCCCAAAAGATAGATCACTTTATCTCAGAGTAATTCAAGGGGGGTTGGTAAAAGCTGATTTCTGACACCCACTCCAAACCTATTGATTCAGAATCACAGTGGATAAAACTCAAAAATCTGTGCCTTAGGAAACTCCCCCAGATTGTGGGGTTGGATCTGAAAACATTTGCCCCAGGTACAAGATGAAACCAGAGGACTAGAGATTGCACAATTTTCTGTGTGACTTTCAGCAAGTCATCCAATCTATGCCGTGATTTTCTCACATGAAAGTGGTATTTAAAATAGCACCTGTCTCATAGGGTAGTTGTGAGAATAAGCATTTAAACACACACACACCCTCTCTGGTACAGTGCCTGGCACCCAGCTCTGTGCTCAGCAGGTGTTAGTTCTTTTTCCTTAGGAGTGACTGGTTGAACATTAGAATCACCTGAAGAGCTTTTCAAAGTATAGCTGCTAAATTCTGATTTAAGCAGTCAAAAGTGGAGGCCCTGGCGACAAGATTCTTTTTAAGCAGTTGAGGTGATCCTAAACAGCAGCAGGGTTGAAAATCATTGCTTAGAAGCTGCTAGTGAAAAAAAAAATCAACATTTCTCTGTTTCCAGAAGAATACATTTCCACTCCATTCTGGTATTTACACGTGCAGAGCGTGTGTCCAGGAGTTGCTATCCCCAGGATTGGGTACCCCCTAGCCTAGATGCTCTTCCAAAGAGACCTTTCCTGGTACCCACAGAAGACTGTGGCAGCAATCCGGTTAGCTAGAGTCATCTTTCTCCTCAACGATGCTGCCAAGGACAGAACCAGAAAGTTGGTCCCTCCTGGGACCTGAAGTGTAAGTACAGAACTGTCTCTCTAGGACACCTAGATTAAAGTGGCCTTGAACCTAGCATCAGTTTCTGCTACTGTCCCACAGAGGTCAGCTCCTTTCCCCATCGCCCCACCTCCGCCCCATCGCCCCACCTCTGCGCAGATCAAGGAGGCTTTTGGGTGGCGATGTCAGCAGGAGATAAGGCGAAACTGCCAGGCAGCCTACCCATCTCTAAGTACTGTATCCCTAGGGCGACCTGGCTGTCGCAGTCCCGCATCCTTCGCTCACCTCCACCTTAATGCTGACCCCAGTGTCACAGAGGACTCACGACTGAGAGGTGAGACACATGACTCCGCAGCAGGATTGGAAACAGGGTGCCCTGGGGTTGTAGGAGGTGGGCGGAGCAAGCGCCTTACCCCTTTAGTAGGTCAAGGTTTCTTGAGCCCTCAGAGCTTACTTCTGTACCTCAGGACCTCACCGCCATCCCCAAGAACTTCCTCACCTCTTCCCTCCAAATCCTTCCCCTCTGGGAGGAAAAATTCAACGGATACTCTGCGTATAAATAGAAAATAATTACTAGTGAGGTGATGATGTTCCTTCGCCTATTTTTGGTGGGTCTCTTTGTTCAGATTTTTTAGGCATGCACATGGAGCACATGCATACACGCGCACGCGCGCGCACACACACACACACACACACAGGCCCCCGGCGGAGGTGTGTGGGGGGAGGGATGGGGACACAGCGACTTCGCTGCCCAGACTCGGAAAGGGACAGTTAAGGCTTAGCCCCAGCCACCTAGCTGCTTCACTGGCCGCTCCTTCAATCCCGCCCGCCCAGACTTCGCGCTAACTAACCCCTCGCTTCTTCTCCGCCCCTGCCCCCTAGCTGGGGCTGCATGCTCAGGACTGTGTCCTCCACCTTCAAAGTTACTGAGTTGTGCGAATCAATTTAAAGTCTTAAAAGAGAGAAAGAAAGAAAAAGCAAAAGGCAGATAGCTCCATTAATCCCCAAATGCCTTCTTCCATCTGCTGTGACTTGCCCGTGCTGGGACTTGCGTAATGAAAACAGTTGAGAAATCTGGGTGCCTGGGAGGTGAAGTCGCGCGTGGAGGGGCTTCAGGGACCCTAGAGTCTGCGCCAGCTGGGGAAACGGGCACAGAGCGCAGTGATGGCCGCTGCTTCGGGCAGGGAGAGGGGGTGGCTTGAGAAAGGGACAGAGATAAAAGAGAACAGGAAAGTGAGGTCCCAAGCCTAGAGACCTCCACGCAGGAGTGGTCACTTGGAGCAAGGGTTTGTTCTCATCTTCCTTCCCTCTGCCCCTCCTTAGCCTCTTTTTCGCTAGTCGTACGGCGGCACTCCTTCCCCCGATTCCTCCCCGCTCACACACACGCGCTCACAGGCTCACACACGCCCCCTTCCCGGCTGGGTTCGCCTGCCTCTGTTTACCTAAAGGATAGCATCTGGAATCCGAGGGATACTATGGATCCCCTCCCCAAAACTCAAGACTTTGGAAACGGGTGCTTCATGCCTCCATGCCTCAAGTGCATCTCGGTCACTGGCGGCAGGGGGTGGGTGGCGAGAGGAAGGGTCAGAGATCCCCTCCACGATACCGTCAGCCCCACCAGTGCCGAGACCGAAGCCCCTTCTCCGCACATGAAACCAAAGTTGGCTTTCCGGGTGACATCCCCACTGCGAAGAGGCGGGGGTTGGGGGAACAGGGCCATTGCCTGGGGCAAGCCGGGAGGCAAAGAATGGAATATGCAGCCCGGAAGGGAGGGCGAGGGGAGGCAGCCCACCTGGACATGTGCTCCCTTTGGGGCCGGTGCGCTTTCTCCAGCCCCAGCTTGGTGAAGATACCCACGAGCACCATGACAGCCACCACCCCGCAGATGATGTAGACGATCAGGTTGGTCTTGTCCTTGGTGGGGTCGTGCAGGGGGTCGTCCTTGCGCGCAGGGGGCTTGCCGGTGTTGAGCCAGAGTGGCGTGTCGTAGTTGGTGCAGGTGCTCTGGTTCAGTCGCCTCTTCTTAAACGTGCAGCAGAACCGGAAGCCACAAGTCCCGCAGCAGAAGATGAAGTCGCCCGAGCTGCAGTTGAACGGCGGGTCCCACTGGCCCATAACATCGAAGTAGCCCCGACAGAAGTCCGGCGTGGGCGCCCGAGTCGGGGGCGCGTCCGAGACCCCAGCGACCTCGCCGGCCTCTCCAGAGGCGGCCCCGGAGCGATTAACCCCCGTGAGCACCAACACGCCGCCCAGTTGCGCCAGCTGCCCGTGCCCGGTTCGCTCCTGCGCCCGGCACACGCGGGCGCACAGCTCCGTGAGGAAGCAGCCGAGGAGCAGCCGGAGGACGCGGCGCATTCTGTCTCCCAGCCCAGGTTCGACCGCTCGGCCGCTGCTGGAGCCGCTGCAGCCGCCTCTCGAGGCACAGCCGAAGCTGCCGAGGCTGCTGCCGGGGGCTGCGAGCCGCCGCGGGCCGCACATGCAGGGAGCGGCGCGGGGCGCTCGGTGGTCGGCGGCCACTGCGCTCGGCTCAGCCTGCGTTCGCCTCCAGCGCGCCGCGCCGCGAGGGGCCGGCCGGGGAGGAGCGCGCCAGGCCGGGTGGGGGGAGGAGGAGCGGGGGCAAGCGCAGGGTGCAGGTCCGGCCGGCCACGGAGGGAGGCGGGGGCGGAGAGCAGGGGAGAGTCGATCTGTGCGCGCCTCCCCTCCGCCTGCGGCTCGGGACTCGCCGCCCCGCGTCTGTTTGCCGGATCCTCGCCTCTCCAGCTCGCCAAGTGCGCTGGAGAAAGCAAAGCGACACTTGTGGAATGAAGGGAGGGTAGACGAGATGGGGGAGGGGAAGGAGGAGGAGGGCGGGCAGAAGAGACGCGGGTTGGAGGGGCACGAGCTCGAGAGGGGCGGGGGCGCGAAGCGAGGTGACTAGGGCGGGCGGGAGCGAGTTGGGGAGCGTGCAGAGCTAAGCCAGGCTGGTGGGAGGGGAAGAGCGAGTTCGGCTACCTCCGAGGCTGGAAGAACTGCTCAGATTTCCCGGCAGGTGGAGGACCGCGGCGGGACCTCCCGCGCCCTCTCGGGGCGGGAGGTGAGACTGAGACCTGTCCAGGGCGCAGAGGCAGCTCCGCCCGCGGCTTTAGCAGGGGATGCTTGCGCAGGAACTGCGGCTGGAATCTGCCCACTAGGGAAGGGGTGACTTGGGCAGAATGGGGAAAGACTAGATGGTTTTCACTCCAAGACCTGCTGGGCGCTGTCTAGTCAGGATAGCCCCTCCTGGTGTGCGAGGCCGCCTCGCCCTTCCCGGGGCCGTACCCTCTAGCCTGGCGTGCAACCTTGATGGCTGGAGTCCCTGGGCCGAGGCAAAGACCTAGACTGAGCTGGGAAAGTCGGGTAGCGAGTCCCTGGGCCGCGGTTAAGCACCCCCAGGAGGTGGAATTGGGATGAGCTCGTCGAAGGAGCTCAAGGGCTTAGGAGGGCCAGCTGAGAAGGCCTTGCTTGGCAAGGCGAGTCCTTCAGGAACTCCTCCAGCCCCTCGGACCTGCAGTCCTCCGTCCCTTTTCGCCCCCGCAGCGTTCTCTGCGCTCCACAGGAGGGCACACCGCGGCGCGCTTCTGCGCACCGGGTTCAGGTGCAGCGCAAGGCCTGGGCACCCAGCCTCAGCCACCCCGCCTTCCTGGAGCCTGCGCATCGGTCCAGGAGCTAGCTAGCCCTGATCCCTAGGGAGCCCCCGATATCCTCCCCAGGGGCTGCAGATCTCGGCCTTTCTTCCTCGGCGTCCGGCCTCACATCTCTGCAGTTCCAAATTCTGCCCCCTCTGTCCTAGCAGATTCAAGCCATTCGCCAGCCCTCACCCATTTCTCCCACTTCTTCCTCTCCTCGGCTGGAATTTGACTTTAGTCCCCCAAACAGGATTTGTTGCAAATCTGCTACACCGAATTTAGATCTCCACACGCTCCAGTGTTTTGTTTTTTAATTGCATTAATGAAGTCTACACTTTCCAGTCGGGTAGAATACTTACAGGAAAATGATGTTTCCACCACCCTCCTCTCCATTTGGCTGCAATCAAGGTCTTCTCGGGGCATTTTCAAAGAACCAAGAAGTTGGGCCACACGTAAAATGCAATGCTAGGATCCCCTTAATTGAAGGCGTGGGAGGATTTAATCTGCTCCATTTCAAGTTTTCTCCAAATGAAAAGGAGTTTGGCTAGTGGCCCCTTCTATTTGAAGAAATATCACCTTTTCATGTTTGAAATAAAGATTTGCAAATACACACCAAGGCGACCTTGATAAAGTGTATCAAGGAGTAACCCAACCCCTGAAAGACTCACTATGTTATGGAAAGTATTATATTCCACCCTCACCTGGAGAAGGTGCGAGATTGTTTAACCCAAATTCACCAGATTCATTATAATAAGATCCCAAAATAGAACAGTATGGTGTGTCTGTCATGACTGGCAACCCACGCCTACCACCACCTTGCACATCCTACAAACACAAGCATTGGTGTGTGAGAGCTAATGATAGCTGACATTTATTCAGGGCTTGCAACATATCAACCAAGCTTGCATTTTCAAAAATCACCTCCTCATGGATGCTTAGAACAGTGCCTAGTGTGCACCAGACAATCTGGAAATGCTTGAACCACTGAATGACTGATCACATTTAACTCTCTACATGTTAGGCCCTGCAGCACAAGGAGAGAGACTGAGACGCAAAGCAATTAAGCTAGTTGCATAGGGTAGTTCCTGGGTAGTTCCAGAAGTGTGTGCCAAGCTTCCATGTAACCCAAGATATGAGACTTTGAAGCCTGTATTCTCACCACTTCATGTGATCTCTTCCTCCATATTCTTTACGCATCTGCTGTTACGTATTTACGGTTTTTGTCTCTCTATGTAACTTCATTCTGGGAAGATCTTGACCATCTATGCCTCCCAAGACCTAGAACAGTGCTGGACACTGCATGCACTCAAAAAGAAACAAGTTGTATTAGTTAATTAGCTACTTTCTTTTATGAAAGACCGTCTTCAGCTAGAAAAGGAAAGGAACATGTGGAACACAAACAAAGGGCCTGGGAGATGTCTACATACTAATTAATCAGATGTGGAAAGGAATTTTACAGTAGGCTTCCAAGTGTCCAGGAAGCTGGTGCTCAGACAGGTTAAAGGTTTTGTCCAGCACTTAGTAAAAGCCAGGGCAGGATGTAGACTGCCCAGCTGCTGATGCTGCCACCTCTGCTACACCACTCCATAGTACTTCCCAGCAAGCATCAGGGTCCAGTGAAGAACAGATCACAGACCGCTTTCTGAAACAGCTGGTGCAGGTGTGGGGGAGGGGGATCTTAAGGCACATCTAAATTTGATTTTTTAAAAATACCTTGGAGAAAGGAAACAAAATTTCAAAATCTTCCTCCAAATTCTAAAATACTTCCTGTCACCAGGGCATTTGACTCTGGTCCTCAGAGGAGATTCACTCTGGCTTTAATTAACAGAGACTGCCCCCTGTTTGTGACAAGAAAAGTGCAGGGACTTTGCCTTAGAAAGAAGCAGCTGGGATCCACCCTCTATGGCTTATTTGTCCGTGATTCTAAACTGTAAGCCCCCTATCCTCTGTGAGCCTTTTCCAAGCCAAATTCCCTTTTTTCTCTTGCCTGATGTGGGTGCCACTCGTCCCTGGAATATCACCCCAGCCTGTTTTCCAAGGCTTCAAAAATTACCTAGAGGAGTGTGGCATCGTGGTTCATTTCCTTTTGAAAAGGCAAAAATTCAGTTTCTCAAACCAGTAAGTTAGTCCCTTCCACCTAGTAAGTATGTGATTATTTGAAACATGACCCTGTTTGAAACAGATGATAATGAGAGTATTTCTTTTAGGGCTTCTAGGTGGGACAGTAGGGAGGTTATGAACTACCTAATTGAAACATCTGGCAGGTTCATGGAATATAAAAAATCACCAAATGTCCCCTGCGCAATGACTATTCAAATGAATTCATACATACATAAATTAAAATGCTCTTAGTGAAAGTACTTTTTATGAAAGAGTTGATGACATTATTATTTACAACACAGGCACTTTTAATATCTAAAGAATCTCACTTACCCTAACCTTAATTATGCCAGACTGTAGTACACAACAACAGGAATGCAATTGTACTCCCCAACAATTAGGGAAGGGAAAGATGTAGTGAAGGATATCTGCTTACCAATACTATGTTGCAACCAGGGTTCATAAGCAACTCAACAAGCCAAAGTATGTGTGCTGTGGCCCTCACCTGAAGGAGTTGTTTGTTAATCGTCCTCATCAAGTGGCTTTTAGGGTTTCAAAGAGATTTCTAAGCAATTGTTAGCCTCGAGAAAAAAAAGAGATGAAACAGAAGCAAAATGTAGCTAGCACCTTGCCAGTTTCCAGAAGTACATTGGTTTGGTATATTTTACTCTTCCTGTCTACAGAGATAAGGGAGGTCTCACAGAAGTAACTGGGTCTCAACCGTGCTCCCCCCAGATTGATGATGATATAGGAGATGATTTTTGGTGATACTTGCAACAAAAATCTTTTATATGTTACTGGTTTTGTATTTATTACAATACATGTTAAGAAAAATAATAGCATCAAACACTTGAATTCATAGGCAGAGGTGTTTGAGGCATAGTTAAATCTTTCAAATACACTAATGTGAAGTCATTTAAGAAAAATACATTATACTACTTATAAATAAAGAAGAAACAGGAAGCGTCTAGTACTGACTGCTGAAGTTTGGGTGCATTGGACTTTGATGTCAAACCAAGTTTTTTCCCTGTTCTGGGGTGAATACATCTGTGTTGGGGGAGAGAGGTTGTCCTGTGCATTGCAGGATATTTAGACTCACCCCTGAACTCTATCTGTGAGATGTTAGTAGTACTTCTCCCAGTTGTGACAACCAAAATTTGGCAGACATTGTCAAATGTCTCCCGGGGGTGCAAAATCTACTGAAAACCAATGAGTTGTGCCTATGTTTAAATCCTGAATCTTTCTTGAAAGAAGTCCACGACTTCAAAATAAACTGCTTAATCTCCCCCAACCTTTGGTTTCCTCATCTATCAAATGGGGATGACAATGATGCCTTTTCCAAGAATGGTGCAGGAACTCGACACTTTGTATAAGTATCCAGCACAGTGGATGGAACCTCAGCAGTACTTAGTAAATACTCAGTGTTTTGTATTTTGGACACCTGAAGGGGGTCAAAGGGCCAGTACTGCATTGAGGTCCAGGAAGACTGAGACAAGGTCCTGTCCTTCCAGGATCTACAAATTCAGAGTGGGGAGTAGAATATAGACAGAGGAAAGATACCACAAGTATGGAGTCTATGCAATCCCAGAGGGCTCTGGATTCAAAAGGGGCCCACACTTGGTTTTGTGTGTGGTTTCGCAGCTGCCTTCTTGAAATTCTGTGTGATTTTTGAACAAGGATCTCTAAATTCTCATTTTACCCAGGGCCCCACCAGTTATGTAGCCATTGTAAATCAATGGTGCAACTCAAGCAGACTATGGCCAAGCTTATGGGAACTTAGAAAAGGATACTCAACTCTTCCTATTCAAGAAAGGAGGACTTCTCAGGGGGTAGTAACATGTGAGCAGTCATAAACTAAATGTATGTATGCATTCTCAGAAATATAGGAGAAAGAACCTCAGTAAGCACATTTCAAAGCAATTCTCAGATGCTAGTCCATAGGACCATTTTGGTATGTATTAAAATTTTCACTGGTCCATTGGAAATTGATTTTAAAAAAATAAGGCTGATGAAATTGTGTTCAACAAATACTCTTTTTAGTGGTACATTATATTCATGTTACTAGTTTGAGAGTTAGTAAATATTAATTTTGTGTTTATCAGGATTTGGTACACACATGTGTATATATATGGTATTTTTCCTACCAGAGAAATATCAGCAAGTCAGTTTACTAGAGTTAAATGACCCCGATTTTTGGTCATTTTATTGTAGGTTAAATCTGAATACAGGACTACTAATTTAAGAGGTTGATGGTAGCTTTTGCTCACAAGCCAAGTACTAATTGAAGAAATTATCTGAATAATTTAAATCCCAGCTATCCCATGAAGCCAAAATAGACCTGGGGTCGTGTGTTTTCCAGGTGGATATGTTGATGAAAATAACTAGGCATGTCCCCAGGAATCTGCTGAGATTAGAGGAAAACTCCACAGCTGTTTACTTCTTCCAACCCTTGTCACACTGTTCAAATACCTATAAATATAGAATTATCAGTTTTTGTCATATAGCAAATCACCCCAAAATTTAGTGGCTTATTAAATATTTTTAAAATTTAATTAACAGTTCTTTGGGTTGACAGTGTAGGCTGTTCTCCTCTGACTGGATTTTCTGGTCTTGGCCAAGTTAACTCATGGCCTCTGCTCCACCAGGCCTCTTGGACCCCTCAGACCTAGCCAGACCTTTTCACATGGTGGCTGGCAGGTTCTGCGAAAGCAAGAGAAAGCACACATGTCCTGTGGAGACCCAGATTTACAATAGGCTCCACATCAGTTCTGCAGCATTCTATTTGCCACAGCAAGCCATGAAGCCAGTCCATAGTCAGAGGCTGGAGAAATAAACTTCTCTTGATGGGAAGAGCTGCAAAGTTACAGTGGAATGTGACATGTACACAAGGGTATATGAATGAATATAGCCACTTTTTGGTATATAGCTTAAATCCCATGGCTACCAACCATAATAAAATTAAAATCTCCATATCATCAAGACTTCCCAGCCAGAATATTCAAGGAAAAGCTGGTACTCTTGATTGCTACTGCAACTAAAGAAGTGATGGTCACAGAGCTGGAGAAGCTGTCTTTTCACCTACATATTCAGAATGACATTTGAAAGTCGAGTGCACCAATGTCCAGCCATGTGTCCAAGCCAGTTTCCTGGGAGGTCTTTGATGTTAAACTGTATCTCAATTTCCATATCCTGTCAATTGTCATATTCAGTTAGTCTCCCTGCCAAGGGTATATCAAAGCCTTTCTTTCCTCCCGACTCCATTGTCACTGCTATAGCTCAAGTTCTTATCATTTCTCACAGTGACAATTAGGGGTTGCTTTAGCCCTTCACTCGAACCTTTCTTACTTCTGTGTCCTCATCAAATTCCAATTGCTTTTCATTCACTTACAAAGCACTTATTAAATTTTCACTTAGTGCTAAGCACTATGCTAGGGGCTAGCGATCAACAAGTAATAAGATAGAAAACAAATTTCTTAGTCAGCATAGATCATCTGCTATGATAAACAACTCCAGAATCTTGGTGGTCTAACACAATGAATGATGGCCTAGGAATCCTGAAACCATTCACTTGTGGCCAGGTGGATGAAAGAAGAACTCAGAAGATCAAGTAAGGTACTCTGAGCTCAGGTCTGGAAGTGACATACAACATCCTCATCATTTACATCAGCCGAACTCAGTGGCAGGGTCCAAATTTAAGAAAACAGAGGCTGGAGAAGGTAGTCTGCCTACATACTCAGAAAAAGAGGATGGAATATGTAATTAATTCTTGCCTTTAGAAACAATACAAATAATAGATACCATGATTGGAGAAGTCTAGCATCCTATCTGAACAAGAAGATTTTCATAGATTTCATACAACCTGGAGGCAGGAAGTGGGGTGGCAAGATGAATAATGGCCCCCAAAGATTTCCAGGTCCTAATCCCTGAAGCCTGAAACCTATTACCTACCAAATAGCACTTGGCAGATGTGATGATGCTACAGACCTTGAGAAGGTGAAAACAATGCTGGACAATCCTACAGCCATAAGCATCCTCTCAAGAGCTCTTACAAAAGAGAACCAGAAGGAGATTTGATAACAGAAGAGGAAAAAGAGATGCAAAGGCAGAAGTGGAGATTGGAGTGACGCTCTTTGAAAATAGGAGAGTCTACAAACAAAGGAAGTTGGAAAATGCAAGGAACAGATTCTCCCTCTGGAGCTTCTAGAGGAAATAAGCTCTACAGACACCTGGGCTTTATAGTTTTTTTTTAAATTTTTACTAGTGCCTATTAGTTCTATAGAATAGTAGATTCCCTTTGGCAAATTAGTACATGCATATGACATAGCTACATTAGCTTCCTCCTTCTTTACCCTTTTTCTACTTTCTTCCCCACATCCCTGATTCCCTTTTTTCTCCCTAATAGTCTCCTTCCTACTTTCCTGATTTGAACCCCTTCTGTGTCAATTTGGGCAGGAAATGCCTTGTGAGGAATCCCCGTGTGCAGAGAGAAGTAAAAAGTGTTGGGAAGCAGAATGGGAAATGAGTGTGATTTCTTTGTTTTGTTTGTTTGTTTTGTTTTGTTTTGTACCAGGAATCGAACTCACAACCTCTCACTTGCCAGGCAGGCACTGTGCCACTGAGATATATCCCCAGTCCAAGTATGATTTCAGAGAGAAGTAAAAATGAGGCCTTCCAGAACTGTAAGAGAATAAATGCTACTTGTTTTGAGACACTAAATTAGTGGTAATGGTTACAGCAGCAAGAGAAAGCTACTACAAACAGTAATGCCTACACTGAGACAGAGGTAAGGATGCCTGCTAATGAGCTTGAGGAGGCTGGGAGGACAGAGAACAGGTGGGCATTAAAACAGGGAGCCAAGATGCAGCTGGAATAGGATCTTGCAGGAGGGTTGAATTTTAACCTTCAGGCACTGAGGTATAGACCTGGCTAATATTTGTATGTTGGAAGGGTGGCTCTGGCCACTGTTCAGGGAATAGCCAGCAAAACAGTGCTGGAAGTAGAAGGCTGGTGTGCATTTGTTTGTTTGTTTGTGTGTTTAGAGGAGTAGAAAAACAGCGATCCATTGTCAGACTCAGTGGGACCTGGTGATAGACTGCTGGGCTCCACTTGCTAACTGACAGGGCTCTCCCTACGCGGGACTACTCAGTCATCACAGCGGAAGTCCAAAGTTACAAAAACCACAAAAGACATTTTATCAGTGTTCTTTCTCCCAGAACACCCTGCCTGTTCTTCCTGCATCTTATCAGTGTTCTTTCTCCCAGAACACCCTGCCTGTTCTTCCCACAAGGGCCAAAGATTCCCCAATCCCCCACTAACCCATAGCACTAATGCATCAAAGTCAGCTAACCAAAACCCCTCCCTAAGAAGAAGAGACATAAGCCAGCCCCTGTCCTTTGTCTGGGGAGAGCCAGCACGTCCTCTGTGGTGACTCTCCCATGCTTGCATCAAAGCTTTTTATTCTTTGTCTCTCTTTTTCTCTGTGCCCCAATAGATTGAGTGCTCCCCCCAAATAATCATTAACCAAGGGGCATCCATTCTACCAGCACCATAAGCTGCACCAGCTCTCATGGCCACTGTAGAGGTCATCACCACCTCAGCCACAGGGAGATCTGAACATATCCAGAAGGCACTACCCCTACATGTCCTCCTTAATTTCCATAGTTTTCTGGGACCACCTTGTTCTTTGTAACTTGAGTAAAAGAAAAAGAAAAATCAAACTTCAGCTGGGTAGAGTGCCTGCCTATAATCCAAGCACTCTGGGAGGCTGAAGCAAGAGGACTGCAAGTTTGAGACCAGCTTAGGCAATTTAGCAGTTTAGTGAAACCATGTCTCCAAGTAAAATTAAATAAATAAATAAGGCTAGAAATGTGGCTTAGGGGAAGGCCCTGGGTTCAAGTCCCCCAAATCAGACCTCATTCTCACATAAAGGTAAAGCCAACTTTAACTGTCTACCTTCACTCCACAGAAGGATCAAGGAATCTCTCCTGGCCCTGATTTCTGGCTTCTGTTTATACAGTCATGAGGATGAGCACCCTACAATGACAATCAAGGGGTGAGCTGAAGCTGAGCTCCCAAATTCTGCTGACCACACTGTGCATCCTCAGTGCATGTAGAAATGATGAGATGTTCACCATGGCCAGAATTTAGGATATTGGAATAAAAAACACTGAAATGAAGGTCAAGCCGAAGATCAGAGTATCAAGTGCAAATGCCTTGATAAGGAGTGCAGACTGCTTTTGTAATTGTTAGAACCTCACTGAAAGATGTTAGGTAAAAAAGAACACACTCAGACTCATGTCTTATACAGGTCACTTTACTGGAAAATGAGGTAATCATCATTATCTGGGACTGAGCAAAATCTGACCAATATGAGCTAAGAACCAGTACACTGGTCTTGTGAGGAATTCTTGTGTGCAGAAAAGAACACAAAGAGTTAGGAAGCAGAATGGGAAATGAGTATGATTTCAGAGAGAAGCAGAAATGAGGCAAAAAGAGACATTAGATGACATTATTAGAGGTTTTCGTGCTCCTAAATTTCTTGTTCCTGGGTTTCTGTGTGACTCTCCCGGATCTTCCAATAAAGTGCTCTTACCTTCCTCACATTTTTGCTAAATTAGTTCAAACTGACTCCTGTTCCAGCTAAAAAATCTTGAGATATTCTGCATCCAGTTTCTCTATTCAGGCTTCTGCCACATCAGTACAATATATTACTTTTTTTTCCTCTCCACAATTCTATGAATTGGCTAGATGGAGGAGAAAAGAGAAACAAATATATTTAGATACATAGACAAAAGCATATGTAGCAGAATGTCCTTCATATATTGCCTATAATAGAAAAATATTAACAATAACTGATTATCAGTGAGAAATGGTCTAATTCCAGCCCAGTATTTCTATATCAAGGGATAATGGAGTATTATAGAGTGGTTAAAAAGAATGGGGAGTTTAAAAATTCTGAAATTCGGTTTAGGCATTACAGTCTTACTAATTCCCAGGATGACTATAAATAGATACAGATATAGATAGCTCATATTATAAATATACAAAATAATCTTCATGATATAGCAAAAAAACAAAAACAAAAACAGAACAAAAAGCAGGACAAAAAATACACATATTAAAAATCAAGATTCTTTTTGTAAAATTACACTAGAAGCAGTAGTAGTCCCTCAGGATAGAAACTGGGGTGGGAGAATTACTTTTCCATATATAATTTTACATCCTGTTTTTTAAATAATCAATATGCTTTTAATAATAAAAGTAACTGATTAGAGTGTTTAAAGGGAAAATAAAAGAGAAGGAGGATTAGAGAATAGATGGATAAAAGGAAAAGGTGCTATAAAAAGTGGAATCAACAACAGCAACAACAAATTGAGTTCCATTCCCAACTCTGCCATTGGTGGATTCTTAACCCTGATCTCAATCTTTAATCCTTTCTCTGGGCCTCAGTTTTTTCATCTAGAAAACAGGTCAACAGAATTAGTTGATCTCTAAGGTCCCAGCTTCAAAGGTTATCAGCAATTATTCACTGACAGAGCTAATTACTCGGGCAAAAATTTCTTCCAAATTAAGGCAGTAATTGTCCTGGATTCCCTTAGCAGTATATGATGTTACTATCACAATATGAAATGACTTTTCCTTTATTAGAGTTATCTTCAGAACCTGGTGACTTAAAGGATACAAATTGAGTCATCCATAGAATATTTGCAAATTGTGTGGCATAAGGACAATTTTCTAATGAGGCATATAAAGTCTCTGCCCTCCACTCACCACACACCCTTTTCCTGTAGCCCCTTCTGACCAGAGATAATGGATGCCTGACCTAGAAGGAACTAATTAGTCATGAGTCTCCAAGCAGCCCATTAGATTTCCCTTCAAGAAGCTGAGCTAAGAAACACAGAGACTGTGGAAGGTGTGGAAGAAGAGTCAAGTGCCATGAATGTTAGAAGCCAGACTGAAGTTGCACAAGAGCAGAAATAGTAACAACCTGGTTCACTGCTTTATGCCCACTACCTGCCAACACTTCCACACATAGTAGGTGCTCAATAAACATTCACTGAAAAAACTCACAAGAGGAAAAGTTCATAAACTCCTACTGCTGCAGCCCTCTAGCGCCTTTCCTTTTCTCTTTTTCTTTTTCTTTTTCTTATTTCATGAGATTTTCATCTTTTCTAAAAGCTCCACTTCTGTCTAAGCTAATTTGAGTAGATTTGCATTTCTTTCATCCAAAAGAGCCCCTCAGCCACAGGGCCCAATTCAACAAACATGATGATATACTACATGAACAAACTCTTTTTCTTCTATTTAAGACTAATACAAGTGGGGAAACGAGCACTTAATCTTTGTCGGTGAGAGTACATCAGTACCACCATTCATGGGGAGATGGTATACATTTGATTACAGTTTTGACAGCATTTAATGCACAAACCTTGGAAGCAACAACCCTCCTGCAAGGAGTCTATTATATGGAAAGTATCTGTGTCTTCGTATACAAGACTGTGGACAAGAAAGTTTGCTGTAGATTGCAATAGTGAAAAGTTGCAAGCAACCTAAGTCTCTGCCAACTGAGGAGCAGCAGCTAAATAGATGGAATAATAAAGAGATACAATGCATCACTAGAAGGTGGTTACCTCTAAAAAGTACTTCTTAAGAGCAATACTTTTCTATTTCTTATTTTATTTCTTCTGACACGCCTTACTTTTGTCATTTTAATAAACCCATAAGTTTTCTTTAATCAAATATGGCTTTATTGAGTCTCATGGAAAATATGTGTATTCTTCATTCTACCTCATTCATTTTATGGAATGAAACGATGTCAGTGGAAAAACACAAAGTCCGTGCCTATTTGATGCATACTGGGGACATAAAAATATCAAGAATTAGGCACTTTTGATACATCCTAATCTTTCATTCTGAAATTGGGGTCATGTTATAAAACCAAGGTCTGTCTTCTACTAGCTTTCCATCAGTGAATTCATTAAAACCATAAAAGTTACTAAAGATGTGCCAAATCAGCAGTGAAATCAGTGTTTTTAGACTGGGTACTGTTGGTCCTCTACCTAGATCTTCTTGGATTCCTTTGACTATGTCTGGTGTCACTCATCTGCTTTGATGTGCTTTGCTTCTACTGCCACGCACAGGCAGGTTTTAGAGAAAGAGACCTATCTCAAGCTACTGAGAAAATTTGCCTGGAGGCCCAGGGAGTGAGAGTGGTCAGAAGTTACATCCCCAGCCAACAGCATGGGAAGAGATTTGGTTAATATCATATAGGTGCAGCTCTCTTGTCTCAAGGACAAGCCCTGAGATATGTCTTTACACTCCATAGTCTCTTGTGCATCAGGCCAGCGGGATCATGGAACTTCGTCAGTTTTTCTCCCAAAGCACTTCTGCACATGAGTTCCTATCTCAGGGCCTTCTAAAGAGCTCAACCTCCAAAAATTAATTGTGTAAGTTTAAGCTCAAGATCAGAAATAGAAAGCACAAATTCATTGATCCAAGACCAGCTACAGAAAGTCCCTATTCCAAGGTTTCACAAGTCAGCGTGGTTCAAATCATAGCTGATGTAAAGACAGTTTCCCGCAACTTTCACTATACTATTCACTGCTCAGGCTCTGTAACTTGCTAGTGATTCTGTCTATTGAAACATGCATTATCTTCTCTTGTCCGCATGTGTTAAGACCAAAAGGTTGCATTTGAGAAACTAATTAAGTTTTCTTAATTACATTTATCCTTGATATTATTAACATCTGGAATGGCAATAAAAACTCTGTAGATTCTCTTATCTTTTGTCTCCTGTGACTGCTCTCATGGATTGCCAGGAAAATGCCTCTCATCAATAGTGAGGGAATGTGGTGTAAGCTAAACTTGTGACTGTGTATCTGGGTGGTAGCCCTTTGCCCCCCCTAGTAATGAGCAGGAGTGATTGTGATAAGCCCTGGGGATACATTTCACCTTAAATCAACTCAGTCTCAAAATCACAGATCCATCGTCCTTGGAGAGTTCAAGTCTTGCTGTTGCTGTCCAGGGAGGAACAAAAGTGACAGAACAAGATGGGAACCAGTATCGCTTTGGTTCAGCTGTGGTTAATCTTTCCCAAACCATGTTAGTCAAAGAATGAAGACTGGATTGTCATCACTTAACAGATAGCAAAAATGGTTAGCGTTCGACGGGGTTTCAAAAACTGTGTCTTCTTTTCCTCCAGGGAGACAACAGGTTAGTGTAACATCTCTCAAATAGATGTGTTGACAGAAACAGGGGCCAGATGGCAGACTTGTTGAAAAGAGAAAATCCAATGGTAATACAGATGATTTCTTGATTAAAAAAAAAAAAAAGCAATGTACTTCAGTTAGCGCAGTAATATTTCTCCCTTGATATTTGTCAACAGAACTTTTTTCTTGAACTAGAAAAATAACTCAGCCCAGGTACAGATGCTTGTTTCTATCAGTGCTGGGGAGAGTGAAGGAAAAGGAAATTCCATGGAATAACCCCAGTGTCATCTGACACAGCTAGCTTGCCTAGAATTGAAATGCTTCTACTACTAGGGGAAAGAAATTAAGGCAAGACCCAAAAGGACTTGGAGTCTAATTTTAAAAGTACATCAAGACATTGGGAGATGATGTGGGAAAAGTTGCTGAGAGAAGGTCCTAGTTGTGTCTTTTGCAGCCAGATTGCTCACATCAGCATGTCATATGTAAAGAGCAAAACACCATCTCGTTTTAATAACAAACTTAACTGCCCACATATACACCGGAGATCACAATGTTCACCAATTAAAAAAGTTTAATCTCAAATGCAGGTACAACAAGCCAATTTTTTTTTCAAGCTAATATTTTTAAAACCAGACAGCTAGGAGAAAACAGTAGTGCTTAACATACTATATGAAGCATTCCTTAAAGTGTTGCAAAAAATATAACAATCATTTAGATATGAAAAGCACATGTGGGTGAGGAAACGTGACAGAGGTGGAACCTTAAAATGGAACACCTATCCAGGCGTGATGACACAGGCCTATTGTGGAGGACCATCTGGATGACTGTCCTCGAAAGAAGAGCAATTATCTCCATCTTGGCTAAACCTGGCCCTATATCTATGTATTGGTATTTACAGAGCTGGCTAGAACTTTTCCTTAACCCTTCAATTGGCTTCAAACAATGCGAATCAGTCTGGTGGAGGCACTGATGTGTAGTCTTTGGAGCAATGCAACAGGTCAATGTTTCCCCACCCCATATCTTCCAATAAACATGTGTGAGTCAGGCAGGATGGAGAGTCATGTTCCACACTGTCAGCTGGGTTCTAGCCTCGAGATAAGAGGTTATGACTTCCCAGGGCATAAAAGATAATACATCAGAGCTGAAGCATCAACCCCAAAACATTAGATACTACCTCAAATTGTGTTATGCAGATTACTTTCTACATATCCTTCTCTCTGCATACTGCAGAAGTGATTTCGGGCCTCCTATCTTGACCAGCTCATAGCGTTAGTGTACTTCCTGCCATTCTCACAGTCACTCATCCTCAAGCCACTCCCTTCTTCACAAATGAATAAAACTCAGGTTTGGCCCTAGGTCAAGACCTTTGTTTTGGTTAGCCATCACCCTAGCTGGATTTAGGACCCCCTTGGCTCCCCACAACTACAAATATGCTTTA
>RJWM01012687.1:0-55724 GCA_004363535.1 Dasyprocta punctata
TGGTAACATCACAGGTGGGTTAGTCCCAGTGTGCCCAGGTGGCCATTTGCATAGAATTCTTGCTAACACCCCAGATTCCCTGGCCCCACCCAAGCTGCTCTTGAGAATCTGCTGGAGGGTTGGGCCTGGCCAGCTGCCTTCACCCAGCACTGCAGGTGATAAGCGTGCCGATGGTTAGTAGTCAGCAGGCTGGGGCTGGAGTATCTCAGTCTCCCCAGGGTCCCAGAGAAGGGGCATGCCAAGGCGAGCTTGTTGGGTACAGGAGGTCAGGGCCTAGGAATGGGCAGAATGGATCTGGGTAGGGGAGGTGGGAGAAAGATGGAGTCACTGAGCTCCCAAGGCTGCTGGCTGGGGAAGCCTGTGCAGCGTACCCTGTGACATCAATTGGCTTTGCCTCTTCCCTCGAGGCAGAATGAGTCCTAACCTTGTCATGAATCAGCACTTAGTCTTGGCTCAGAGTGCTGCCTTTTAAAAATAGTCAGAACTAACCTGAAAACAGTCTAGGAACTGAGCCACTAACCCTAGTTCCTGCCCCTGGCTGCACACGAATCCCTCCCTGTCACCGGTGGAAGCCAAGTCCTGAGTGAGGGGGACACTCGGGCAGCCTGTCCTCCCTGGAAGAAACACACCCCTGCTCAGGGCAGTGTGTGCAGGTTCCTAATCCCTGGGGAGGGACTCCCTGGCATCAGGCTGGCTCACCTCCCATCTCCACTGCAGGTCCTACGACTGCCTCCTCGATGACCCCTTTGATCCCGCCTGGCCCCAGCCCCCAGAGCTGCCTGGGATTGACTACTCAATGGATGAGCAATGCCGCTTTGACTTCGGCACTGGGTATCAGACCTGCTTGGCAGTGAGTGTCCCTGGGCTCTGCCAAACTAGGACACAAGGTCCCTGTGCTCCTGTGACCCAGGGTAGCATTTATGAGACACTTTCCATCTGGCCAGCCAGTGCCCCTGGGGATGGGCCCGCTGGCTTGGAGCCACTATGGTGGGGGTGGCACACAGGGAGAACACCTGCGGGGCAGCTGTGTGCAGACTCGAACGTGGGTTTGCTTTGTGAGAGATGGGAGGAGTAGCTTAGGGAGCACGGGGCAGCCGATGGGATCCCGGCCAGGTCCATCCCTTGGGGAGTTTACCTGTGAGGCCGTTAGGGTGTCAGACCAGGAGCTGGGCCCAGGGCAACAGAATTGCCACCCTCAGGAGGCTTGGGGGACGTTTTGGTCTAATACCCTACTCATGCACATTACCTCTTGGGAGTGGGGGGCTCACTTCCATGGCCCTGTCCCCATGCCTGAGGCTGGAGATACAAGTGACTGTAACTGTCTGTGCCCTACAGGACAGGGCAGGGAACACCCATGAGCCTGGAGGTCAGCAGAACCAAGCAGGGCCACTGTGAGCCAGGCTGGGGCTCAGAGAAGGAACATCTCAGGAGAGGGGCCTGGCTGGTGGGGAAGGCCTTTGTGCTTTGTTCCCCCCACTGAGGAAACGTAGCCCCTCTTTCTTCCATGGAAGCCCTGTTAGGTATCATGAGAAGCACCTGTGTGCGGTCACCTTCCCTGCTCTCTGGGCCACACTAGGGAATGTGGGAGGACCGGGTGGGGTTCTAGTGCACAAATGCCGTAGTAGCGGGATGCTTGTCTGGCTGGCGGGGGTTGCTGAGAGAGGACGTTAGGGAAACAGGCTTTCCTGGGAAGGCTGATATATGCAGTGACCAACCTCTGGCCTCACTGAGTGTCCACACTAGAGGGAGATGGGGGGTTTCAAACTCTTTTGGCTCCCCTCTGCCCCACCACGTACACAGGGCATCATGGCCAGACCTCCTTAGAGCCTCAATCCCTGGTCCCAGCTCATGACAAAGTGGCTTCTGCTGAGGTGGAGAGGGAGGCCAGGAGAGAGAGGACAAAGAGCCTGTGGGCTGTGCTGGCCTCATCTTAGTCCCCTGATCAGGGAGAAGGGACCTCGGGACCCCTGCTACCTGGGGTAGGGTTGAGTTTGTGCATGCATGGGATTCTGGTTTTTTCTGAGCCCTGGGCCCCGCATCTACTGCACCCTCCCCTCTCTCTATCACTGCCCTTTGCTCCCTGGACAGCTAGTTAGAGCTGGAGAGTCCAGCCCGTGACTTCCTCCCCTTGCCACCAGTTCAGGACCTTTGAACCCTGCAAGCAGCTGTGGTGCAGCCATCCTGATAACCCATACTTCTGCAAGACCAAGAAGGGGCCCCCGCTGGATGGAACTGAGTGTGAACCAGGCAAGGTACTGGCAGGATCTTCAGGAGAAGTGCTGTCCTGGGGTGTCCTGTCTATCCTGGCATTCGTACAGGGCTCTGAGGGTCTCTCTACCTGTGCATATGTGAAGGGTGACAGTGCAAAAATGCAGGTACAAACCTGGTGTGAGGTCTGTCTGCCCATCACCTCACAGTCCCTTCCCTCCTGTGCCGTGCCCTTTGCCTCTGCTGTCAGCCAAGTTTAGCGTGATCTCAGAGCCCGTGTGACATAGGAGAAGAACAAAGCACAGGCAGGTTACAGAACTTGTCAGGGCCACACAGAGTGATTAGCAGACAAGAGATGAAGGAAAGACTCCAGACTTCCCCGCTCTGCACCCCTGTCTGCGCACTGTTGCGTGACCCCCTCCCCCCACTCTTCAAGTGTTTCCTGGTCTGTTTTCTCCCTTGTCCATGGTGGGTTCCAGGGCTATGTTTTCTGGGATCTTGTGTCTGTTTCCTGAGCTGAGCCCTGTCCTTGATCACTGTGTGGTGACCTTAAGCCATTCTTTGAATTTCTCCATTCTCGCCAACCCAACTTACCTCTGACCAAGTGTCCTCCCCACCCCTCCAAGTGGTTCTGAAGTGACTGGATCACATCAGAGCAAGTGAGAGAGCTGGGAAAAAGCAAGGTGTTAAAAGGTTTTTGCAACCAAGTGTAGTGGTGCAGGCTTGCAATCTCAGCACCCTGGCAGACCAAGGCAGGAAGATCGCAAGTTACAGCCCAGCCTGGGTAACAACTTAGTGAGACCCTGTATCAAAAATAAAAAAATAACAAAGGACCAAGGATGTAGCTCAGTGCAGAGGTCCTGGGTTCAATCCCAGGTATTGCACCAAAAGAGAGGGGAAGAGAGAGAGAAAGTAGCAGGCAGGGATTTTGCTCAGCATCAGCTGTGAGCCCAGCACGGAGTGCCTGCCCTCTGCCCTCTGCCACATGACCTCTGCCCTGCTGGGCATCTCCTCACTTGTGCCCCTCAGGTGGATGGGGCTTCCTGTGGTCCTGGGCAGCCCAGTGGGTTCCAGACCTTGTAGGTCCTCTTCCAGGTCTGTCCACTTTTGGCATTTTCCTGGGTATTTTTAGAGTCCCAGGTGTCTCCCAGTCAGTTTTGCATACATGGTTAACCAGTGGTCCTCAATTGCGGCTGTGTGTTTGAGTCCTTGGAGAGCTTTAAAAACCCCAACCTAGAACAGGGGGTGAATGCAGATGACCAGAGATGATCTTTCAGGGGTGGCAGAAATGCTCTAAAATTGGGTTGTGGTGAAGGTTGCACAACTCTGTGAATTTATAGTAAAAAATCATTGAGTTAGACATTTGAAATGAAGGACCTTATGGCACCTTACCTCTAGAGATTTCACTCCATCTTGGGAAGATTCTGTCCTTTTTTTCCCTGGGGTGATGAATGAAATAGTTGCACATTTATTATCATCATTAATCTCATCAAATAATATCTGCCCCTGGAGGGCTGCATGTGCCAGGCATCGGATGCTACGGGTGGATGCAACTGTCCATATTGCACCCTTGAGGGGGCTCAGGAAGGTCAGCTCCTGGTCTCAGGTTGCTCAGCACATGGCAGGGGTGGGATTCTGTCTGGCGCCAGGCTTTCTCTTAGCATCTCTTTCTCCGAGCTCACTGTGGTGTCTGCCAGCTTCGCTGTGTACCTGCTTGAGCAGCCTCCATGGCAGGCTCCACTGCATGGGTCCAGGGTGACCTCATGCCCTCTGCTCCAACCTAGTGGTGCTTCAAAGGTCACTGCATCTGGAAGTCGCCAGAGCAGACTTATGGCCAAGATGGAGGCTGGAGCCCCTGGTCCAAGTTTGGGTCCTGTTCTCGGTCCTGCGGCGGTGGAGTGCGATCCCGCAGTCGGAGCTGTGACAACCCGCCGTGAGTGCGCTTCCCTGGGGTGTGCAGGGCAGGGGACCTCTTCCTAAGGTGAAAGGACATGGAAAGGAAGGCAGTGGGAGACAGAGTATGGGAGCAAATGTCTCCCAAATGTCATGTTCTGTTGGTGAGGACCCAAAATTGGGGCGGGTCTGATCATACCACCTGCATTTGCTGGGTGGGTTTCTGACTTCTGTGAATGCATCCGAACTAGTGATACTCAAATGTTCATGTGCAGATGCCCAGAACCTGAGTGGGCCCAAGACTGCCAGGTAAACCAGCCCTCCCATGACCTGGATCCTCCTGCTAAACTTTGAGTAAACACTGATCAACTGTGCTGAATGTGGTCCCCCACTTTGTCATCTACTGCATGGGGCAAAACTTCTTTCAGTTTTCTTAACTTACCCCTTTCTGACATCAAAGCCCTTCAGCCCCCACACGAATGTCAGCGTTCTGGGGTGACATCTGTTGGTCCCTCCTCATCCCCTCTATGGTATTCCCTCCCCCAGCCCATGGCTTTGGGACTTGTGAGCCCCAGCTAAAGGAGCTCGCTCAGCACAGGCAGACTGGCCAAGGTGGCCCGGCGTGGCAGCTGGCCCTAGGGGCCTCCATACAGCCGAGGCCTAGCCTGGCCCCTCCTGGCACTGCTAGTGTGATGAATTCTGCATAATGGCAGGTCACAGGATTGCAGTGGCTCTGCATGCTCAGAAGTAGTAGCCATTCATACTCTGCAGAGATAAGAAGCTCACCACCTACAGAAGCAGCCTGTTCGGACAGCTAGACTGGCCTGTTACAAATGCGAGCCAAATAATCTGCCTTGCAATTTTCATTTGTTGAAGAAACAAAAGTCCAGGTGATAGGAATGCATAGCGGCACTCACTTTGCTGAACCACCTCTCAGTCAAGACTGACAGTTATGCCCTTGATCAAAGCTGTGGTTGTGCTTCCTGTAATAACTGTTTTATTTTATGAGGCCTAAATGAAGTAATATGTGTGCCCTAGGCACCCTGTCCAGTGCAGGTGGAACACATAATAGATGACAGCTGCTGTTATAATTGTTGGTTTGCTAAGTGTAAGGAGCACTTTGTTAGAGCCAGGCAGGATGCTAAGCACTTAGGTGCGTAAGCCTGCGTGAGTCTCCCAGCATCTGCCAGCAGCAGCTGTTACCCTTGGAAACTGCAGTGATTAGCACTTGAATACTTTGGAGTCTCACCTAGTCTTCTTGGCTTAACAGAGAAAAGAGTACAGATTGCTTTTTAATGCCCTTTCTTATCATTCTTCATAGACACATCAGGAGTGTGTAAAATAAGAGGTTTTATGGTCCAGCTTTTTAAGGAGAAATTAAGGCGCAGCCCAGCCAGAACTTAGGTACCCCTCCTTTTGATTCCACATACAGGTCTTTTTGACCACTCCTTAGTTCATTGTGATACCGAATGGGAGTGAATGCGAAGAGTAGTAGTAGTAGTAGTTGAGTCATTTATTAAGTGTCTACTACATTCCACTTGAAGGAATAATCCAATGGGTAAGACTGATTTCCAGCCCTGTTGGAGAGGGTTGGCCATTCCCCATGTCTGTCTGTCTGTTTATCTGTCCCACTCACCCACACACACAGGGAAAAAGTGGTGTCTACCTGAAGGTGGAATTGGCAGGCAGGAGAGGATCTGGGGATTCTGACCTCAGCAGCAATACTGAGGGTCCCTCTCTAGCTCATGAGTTGGTGGAGCCCTTGTGATGCTGCCCCCGGGATCCTGCCCAGCCTCCTGCCTTCCCAGCCAGCCAGGTCACCAGGTCTCTCTGTGCCAACCCAGCCCAGCCTATGGAGGCCGCTCATGCTCAGGACCCTTGTTCGAGTACCAGATCTGCAACAGCGAGGACTGTCCTGGGCCCTATGAAGACTTCCGGGCCCAGCAGTGTGCCAAGCGCAACTCCTACTACATCCATCAGAATGCCAAGCACAGCTGGGTCCCCTATGAGCCGAATGATGGTGAGTGCTCCCCCACCCCCATGTCTTGGGCACCCAGTGGGGCCATGTGAGGCCACCCTCCCATACTCCACCAGCGAAGGTGAAGGGATATCAAGGCATCAAAAAGGACACTCCTGGCTCTTGTTTAGAATGCCAGCCCCTCAAGCTGGAAGGGACCTCAGGGGCCTGTCTTCACAGACTCCTCCTGGCACCCTCACTGGGAGTGTTCATCCTTCTGCCTGGATTCTTCCCATTCTGAGGCCCTCACCACTCCCTTGCTGCTGCCTGCCTAGGTGTGCTGGTCAGGACCCCACCTGACTCCCACAGTATTGGAGTTCCCCAGACCATGGTCCTACTGGGATTCTGGCTCTTATGCAGAGAATTCAAGGCCATCTTGGACATTGTGGCTCCAGCCTGGAGTCCCGTGTGCTGGAGGCAAGATGTCACCAGGTGTCCTGTGAGGTCAGGGACCAGGAGCAGGAACAGCTAAGTTCCTTAGGAATGGGCTGCAGGAAAGGCTCACTTTGGAAGCCTTCTGGTGCCATCAGAATCTGAACAAGCAGCTGTGGTGTGGGGAGGGAGCAGGGAGGTCCAGGAGGCAGCTGGACTTGGGCTTTTCCCAGGATTTATAGATAAATCCCAGGAAGTCAACTAAGACCCAGCCTTGCTTCATCTCAGAAGCACAGCAAGTGTTTATTTACATGTTCTCTGGAGTCTCCTTTTTAGGACATCAGTAGCCCAGATAGGAGAAAATTTCACTGTCAGATCAGGGAGGGACCTTTTCCCCTGTCTTACTGCAGCTCCATTCACAACCCAAATTCAGGCCAGCATTCTGCCTCACTGTCACACTGCCATCCGATGTGTGTGCCAGCACGTTCACATGCACCATCAAGCTACTCCGGGTGTGCCCGGTGAAGTGTGGTAGAGGACTGCCCCTCAAACTGGACTGCCCCGGTTAGAATCCCACTGAACTGCTCATTGAGGTGTTGAGAAAGTTCCATGAGCTAATTCGTGAGAAGCCTTTAGAATTGTATATCAAGGGTGTGGGAAGGCTTTGGAAAGAGCCAGGACATAGTAAGCACTAAGTATTGGTTTACTATGATTGTTACTATTTTGTCGCTTGATTTTTCTCAGTAACCAAATGATGTGGCATTTTTCCAATCAGGAATCATGATAATAGAGAACATTAGATCATTTGTCCTAGGTCACACACCTAATCAGTAAGTGCCTCACCAGGGGCTTAAATCTTGGGTCCACAAAGGGTGCACCCCTCTGGCACCAAGCCGATGCCAGAGCTTCTTAACTGGGCTGTGTCATCCTGGGCCTCCAGCTGTCTACCAGCCCAGCTGGGGCTCACTGTGGTCCCTCTGTCCACAGACGCCCAGAAATGTGAGCTGATCTGCCAGTCGGCGGACACGGGCGAGGTGGTGTACATGAACCAGGTGGTCCACGACGGGACACGCTGCAGCTACCGGGACCCGTACAGTGTCTGTGCCCGTGGCGAGTGTGTGGTGGGTGCCATCCGGGGGACGCTCCATGGTGCTGTCCTCATTTTCCATAGGAGATAGCGTGGCCACATCTGCTGCACTCAGGAAGCCCGAGTCCTTTGTGTAGCCCTAGGGTGCTGGAAAGGGATCACTTACTGCCCAGCCCCATTCCCAGGAGAGGAGAAGGCAGGAATTGACACCAGGCCAAGTTTAGGTCACATGGTGAATTTGAGGGAGGGTCCTGTCTTGGGAGGCCTTGTGGGTCAGGATTCCTCACTAGGGAGGGCCTGGGGACTAGGAAGAGAGCCCGGGTGGGGTACTCTTCCTATTCACCTCACCTCTGCCTCAGCCCTTCGGCTGTGACAAGGAGATGGGGTCCATGAAGGCAGATGACAAGTGCGGAGTCTGTGGCGGTGACAACTCACACTGCAGGACTGTGAAGGGGACACTGGGCAAAGCCTCCAAGCAGGCAGGTGAGCGGGCTTGGGCTGGGTGACTTGGGCGGCCTCTCTCCTCGATCTAGGCCATGGTCTTGCAGGGCTGAGGGACCCTGGAGCCTGTCTCACTGTAGGATTGGTGACTGAGCAAGATGGGGTCCTCAGGGTCTCTTTTACCTAAATCCCCGCAGTGGCTTAAGTGTGAGAAGAAAGAGGGAGAGAGAAGGTCAGAGGAGCAAGGAGGAGAGGAAGGAGCAGAAGTGAGAGAAGAGGGTCAAGAAGGTGGGGAATTGAGTGACACATGTGTGTGCCTTCCATGGGCCTTGTGGTGTCCCAATCCCCAGGGTGCAGGCAGAGAGGATCTATGCCTGATGAGATGTCCTGGGTCCTTGGTGGAGTGGGGTGCTGGGCAGGGGCCCCCTGCTCAGGACATTCCCTGCTGACCCATGTCCTCCTGTGTGGTAGCAGCTCTCAAACTGGTGCAGATACCAGCGGGTGCCAGACACATCCAGATTGAGACCCTGGAGAAGGCCCCCCACCGCATTGGTGAGTGTGGGTGCCCTGATGTTTGGGGGGCTGGGACAGCCCAGGGCAGGGTCCCAGTGCAGGAGGAGTTTCACAGGCTTGAGTCATGGACAAAAAACCCTTCTTATTTTTAAATTTATACTGAATGGGTGATTCTCACTTCAGGAGGTTTGAAAGGAGATCAAACGTTCAGCTCCCCACCCCCCGTCTCTCAGGGGCAGTTTCTTCCCCACAGACAGCCACTGTTCAGATTTCTCATGGACTGAGTTGGCTTTTGAAGCAAAGTCCTTGTCACAGAGTGCGTGGGTCAGTTGTTGCTGCATGACTCACCACTCCAGCACGTAGCGTCTTGGAGTAATTGCTAGCTCTGTGAGAGGCCTGTGGGGACCCATATAGATGTCGGCAGCTGGTGGGTCTGTTGGAAGCAGGCTGGCCAGGGATGCATGGGGTTAGGATTAGCTGTCTGCTCAGGTCATGAGGGTGACAGAGCCATGTCTCCAACAGGCTGGTGTCTGTCATGTGGTCCTCAGCAGTAGCCTTTGTTTACATCCTTTTCTAATGTTCCTTTGGCCCACACCACTTGGCCAAGCCACTCTGGGAGTCTGAGGCAGGAAGACTCCATGTTTGAGCCAAGCCTGGGTAACTTAGCAAGACCCTGTCTGAAGAGGAAAAAAAGACTGGTGGTTTAACCAGAACAAAAGCCCTGGGAATCCTCCGTGCACACACATGCACACACACACACACACACACACACACATGCATGCCAGTAAAAATCCAGTCCCTTGATAGAAGAAATGGTAAAGTCACCATGCCAAGGGGGCATTGTAGCATTGCATTTAGCAGTGGGAGGAGTTGAGGACCATTCCTGCAGTCCACCACTTAGGTCCTTCAATTCTCCTCATTTTAGTGCTACTTAAACTCAGAGTCCCTAACCCAGGTATGGATTTATGCTTATAAACAACTATGGGGCCAAGACAGGTTAAAAATTAGAACTCCAAGATGAATTAAATAAAAATTCCAATTATAAGAATATTAACATGATGTGAAAGATATTTTTATAGTTTTGTTTTTACTGAAAGCAAATTGGCAGAAGAGGCAAATCCAGAGACGTAGAATAGATTCAAGGGTGCCAGGAGTTAGGGGGAGGATATGGGGTGACTGCTAATGGGTATTGGGTTTCTTTGGGGGTGATGAAAATGTTCTGGAATTGCATGGTGATGATGGCTGAATGTAGTAAAACATCACTGAGTTGTACACTTTAATACGGAGAATTGTATGTGGTAGATTGTATCTCAATTACAAACCCTTGAGCATGGTTTGGAGCAGGGCCTGGCGTGCTGTGGGCAGCAGGCCGCTTCTGCAGTAGCTGGGCTCTCCCATGTGGATCTGTGTTCAGATCCCTCTCAGAAGGCATGTGGGCTGCACTGTTGCCTTGGCAAGGTCCCCAATAACTGATTATGCCCATGGAGTCGTACTTCTGTGGCACCTGCTCCATCAAGAACACTTACACAAAGCATGACCTGTCTTAGCAAATATAAAAATACTGACAGCTGTATTTGAGGTTATTATCAATAAACCTCCTGGAGAATGTGCCTCGCCTGAATAAGACGTCTGCATTAGTGGCTCCCCTTAGTACAACCGTGATTGGTTCCTAACCTGCTTAAGGAGGCACTGGGAAGGGCATGGTACACACAGGGTATAGGCACAAGTGAAAACTAAGGCCTGCCATGAATTTAGGTCCACATGTGCTCTAATTCACCCTTGTAGGTCAGGGGCAGAGTCAGCCTGGGCCCAGAACTCCTGGGTCCCATCCTGGCCCTCTGCTACAGTGAGCATAAGTTTGCAACACATTAGCTCAGGTAATTCCTGCCCACTGTGCCTGCCAGATTGGAGGGGACTGTGCTGGAATCAGAGCAGGAGGGAGGGGCACTACTCTGATGCAGCTTCTGCTATCTCTCTGGGATGATAATTCCTGAATGCTAGCAGCCAGCTCCTCCCACCTGCTCCGCCTCCGGGAGTCTAAGTCCTTGGTCCCCATAGATGGGGAACATTCCTTGTGTGCCAAGAGCTTCTTCCTTTGGTGGTCACGGAGGGGCTGCCAGGACAGGGGCAGGTGGAGTGGGACCACGTGGGGAGCCTGCAGGGAGTGGGCATAGGGGTGACTGGGAGCTGGGAGCTGGAGTTGGCCTGGTTGTATGAGGTACGTGGCAGGCCCTCTGCACATGTGTGGAGTGTGAATGTGCATGTGCACACGTGTGTGATGCATGCCTGGGTGCGTGTGTCTGCTGGAGTATGTGCTCTTTGCAGAAGCGCAGGGTGGTGGCAGCCTTGGCAATGAAGGCACAGTACTGCTCAAACAGAAACCGCACTTTATCATGATCTCATTTAAGCCTTGTGATGACCTATGAAGGACACTGTCATCCTATTTTATGGTTGGGAAAACTGAGGCAGCACAGGGTCCCTAAGTCACTTCCCATGATGTCTGTGAGTCTAGAGCCTGAACTTGTCACCTCTATGCCTTGCTATAGAAGCTCCAGGGAGGGCAGCACTCCTGAGGGTGGGGCGATCAAAGCAGGCTTCTTGGAGGAGTTACGCTGAGCCGTAAGTACAGATGGAAATAGGAAGAAAGGAAGCAGTGAGTGTGGAGCAGTGGTGGACACCAGGGCCCAGAGGCGGGACAAGTGCACGCAGGAGGCGTTGTGGACCTGTCTGGTGGGAAGGATTCAGGTGGAAGGAGTGGCAGCCAGACAGGGGAGCCGCAAGGGGCACACTGGGAAGGCCTGCATGGTTATATTCACAAGTCCCTTTAGCAGGAAGTAGAAATCTGTGTGTTCCTCTCCTTCCGCCAGCGGTAAAGAACCAGGTCACTGGCAGCTTCATCCTCAACCCCAAGGGCAAGGAAGCCTTGAGCCGGACCTTTACCGCGCTGGGCTTGGAGTGGGAACATGAGATGGAAGATGCCAAGGACAGCCTCAAGACCAGTGGGCCCCTGCCTGAAGCCATTGCTGTCCTGGTGAGCCCCATTCCTGGCAGTGGCCCCAGCCCGCCCCTTGTCCTGTGCTAACCATCTGCTGCCAAACCTGCACAGCCCAGTGAAGCCACCAGTTCCTGTGTCTGCAGGAGGCCAAGGCGCTGGCTCCTGGGCAGCTTCTCATTCGTGCTTAAGAGCTGGTACCGTGCTTCTTGACACCTTCCAAAGTCAGGGAGTCAGCAAAAGACCCAGGGACATGGGTGCTGCCCTCACTAGGACGTAGGTCCATGGGAGGGAGAAACACCTACAGGCCTGGTACCGACTGGCTGCTGTCAGGTCTGGCACACAGCAGGTATTTAGTGTGGGCAGCAGGAGTTTGTCATATGGCTGTCGCCTCACCCATCCCCAGCCACGCTCGGCACTGCCCCCATCCCTGTCCTTAATCCACATCCTTCTCTTTGGCCCAATCCCCGCCCTGCTGCTCTTTCTGGTCCTATGCTGCCTGCTCCCCGTCTCCCGTTAGGTGTCCCCCCCAGCTGAGGGTAGCTCCCGAGGCAGCCTGGCTTACAAGTACGTCATCCACGAGGACCTGCTGCCCCTCATTGGGAGCAACAACGTGCTTCTGGAGGAGACGGACACCTACGAGTGGGCGCTCAAGAGCTGGGCCCCTTGCACCAAGGCCTGTGGAGGAGGTGCCTGCTCTCCTGACCCCGCGTTGCCCCGTGGGGCTGCAGTGGCCTTCTGGGGAGGAGAGGAGCCGGGGATGGGGGGAGGCGGGTGGGGGCCTGGCATTGTCTCCTTTTGACATGTCCCTGTTCATGTCTCTGTTTCCCCTAAAGATCTCCTGTGTGTGGACAGGGGCTAGGAATGGGGCAGGGTGCCCTGGGCAGGGCCTCTCCCCTTGAGAGCTGGCCCCCAGGGAGCAGGAGACAGACCTGATCGAGGCAGGCAGAAAGTGTCTTGGGCAGGATGGGGCACAAAGGCATCAGGGAGGTGGGATTGTCCCCCACCTCCAGCTCTCCAGAAGGACCCAGACAGCAGCCCACCCTTCACAGGTATCCAGTTCACCAAGTACGGCTGCCGGCGCAGACAGGACCACCATATGGTGCAGCAGCACCTGTGTGACCCCCGGAAGAGGCCCAAGCCCATCCGCCGGCGCTGCAACCAGCACCCGTGCCCCCAGCCTGGGTGAGTGCCCTGGAGCCTGGGCCCTGCTTCTCACTCTGCTGACCCAGGAGGAGGCACTGCTCACCTTCCCTGCCCAGCTCAGCCCAGGGGCCAGGTTTCAGCCGCAGGGCAGCAGCCATTCTCCATGCCCAGCCTTGCCCTCAATTTCCACTCCTAGAAGAAGGAAGAATCTCCCAGATGTGGATTTTCCCTAGCAATACGCGGCACTCATATATACACCATGGTTTCTATGTTTGCTGACCCCGGTCCCCAGGCCAGGACGCTGTCCACTCAGGACACTTGGCCTGCCAGCCCCTGCTTGGGACTTCCCCACCTGAGAACACGGGCCCTTCTGAGGACAAGGTCATGTTTTGGGGGTTATTTGGAGAGACCTTCAGGGAAAAGTGAGAGCTACGCCTTGCGATAGCCTCTAGGTCAGAGACGGTGTGCATGCAGGCTGGCAGCTGGTGGCCAGCACTAGAGCCTGCAATGGCCATGCTATGTCCAGCCTGGGCTGTGGTTTCCAGCCCCTCCTGTGCCCATGGCTTTGTACCCACCCTCTGTGTTGTCCCTTTACCCTGCCACTCAGACTAACACCACAGAAGTGACCACAGAGCCTGTGTGCAGGGCTGATCACCTGAACCGTAGTGGGCTTCTCCAAGTCTTGAAGTTTTCTTTTTTTTAAAGGAAGGGATCAGCTTTGAAACAGTGCCTCAAAGAGCCCTCATTTACTAAAAGGTCTTAGGAAACAGGCAGAGAAGGACTTCATTTGGCAGTTGGAAGCTACTGCGCTGTTAAAATGCTTGCAGGCCACCCACGGAGCTGCTGGGGAATGAGGCTGAGGTGGGGGGTGATGATGGCGTGCCCTCGTCCCTATGGGAGGGGTACCTGGGAAAGTGTGGCTTTGGTTTATTTGGTGCAGTGCTGTGCCTCTGTGCCCAGGACAGTCCTAGCACACGGGAGGCACTCAGATATCTAGAAGATGTTGAAACAATCCTGATCCAAAGAGGAGTCACCGAGTTTAGTGGGGCTAATAGCTTGCCCCAGGCCACACAGGGTGCCAGGCTTCAATTCGCTACCCTACTTCACTTCAGATAACAGCAGCTGGGCATGGTGGTGCACACCTGTAATCCCAGTATTCAGGGAGGCTGAGGCAAGAGGATCATTGCAAGTTTGAGTCCAGCCTGGGTTACAAAGTGAGCTCGAGACCAGCCTGAACTGCATAGCGACACCCTGTCTCAAAAAAACAAAAAGCCAAAACCAAAAACAACAACAACAAAAACAGCAGGAGAGAACTGTAACCTTGCTGAGGTCACAGCCAGGTAGCTGCAGAGCCAGGTGGACAGTTGCCTGGGCCCTGAGCATTCTGATGCCAACCTACTCTCTAGCTCTCACCCATATTCATCCGAAGGTGGGAGGTGACATGTGGGAGGTAGTGTCCGCTTGGTCCATCTCCCCTCTGCCTTATGTCCTGACTGTTTCCAGGTGGGTGACAGAGGAATGGAGTGCCTGCAGCCGGAGTTGCGGGAAGCTGGGGGTGCAGACGCGGGGGGTACAGTGCCTGCTCCCCCTCTCCAACGGCACCCGTAAGGCCATGCCAGCCAAGGCCTGTCCTGGTGCCCGGCCTGAGGCCCGGAGGCCCTGTCTCCGTATTCCCTGCCCCGCCCAGTGGCGGACAGGAGCCTGGTCCCAGGTGAGTCACCCTCAGCAGGTGAGAGGCACTCAGGAAGAGGCGGGTCTGGGTGGAGGAAGGCTCAGAGGGATTTTCTGGTACTCTGGGCAGGCAGAGAGTTTCTGTCTGAATCTCCCCACATCCCATCTGGGTGTTCTCAGAACAACGTGGCCCTGCTCCCATATCCACCATGCCTGGCTCTGTGCTAGGCCTTTATGGTCATTCACATCTGTTCTAAACTCAGAGGGTGCCAGGAGCCAAAGGTAACATCCCTGTATCCCGCAGGAGCAAACTAAAGCACATCCTTACCTTCCAGTAACCCTTACATGCCAGGCATTGTACAAAGCATGCCAGGAACTCGGCATCAGGCAGGACGGGATTCCACCTGCAGCTTCCAGTCCCCTGAGGGAGACATAATAGACACATAAACCAATGACAAAAGTAGTATTCACAGATCAGCCAGCTGGAAGCGCAGGACTGTGGGGATGGGACCAAAAACCAAAGGCAGTCAGGGAGGGCCTGCTTTAAACAGCACATAACAGAGTATTTTTAAAGATCCAAAAATCCCCACTAGAGGTTGGGGCTGTGTGTGCTCAGTGGTAGAGCACTTGCCCAACATGTATGAAGCCCTGGATTCTATCCCCAGCATGCACAAATAAATGAATGAACAAATGAATGAATGAATAACAAAATAGCCCTACTCAACTCAAATTTTACATTCTTCTCCATAACATACAACTTTGTTTTGCTACAAAGATTTCTGGTCTTTGAAGTTCCCAGAGATAAACTAACAGAGAGATGAGGAGGTGGAAGATAGAGTCCCTGTGAGGCTGGCCAGTTCTCCAGAGTGGGTGGCTGCTCTTGGTATGACCTTGGTCTGTTATTTGTCCTGGGAGGATGGGCCATGGTTGTCCCATGGTGGCCCCTTGACCTTGATGTATTGCTCAGTGGTCACGTGCCCCAGTATGCAAGCTCTTTCCTGTCCACTAGGAGGAAGGCTAGGCTGTGGTCAGTGCCTAGAAAACAACCCAGTCACATTGGACAAACTTGCTTTCCTGGGGTCCTTGTCCTGCCACCAGGGACCCTCCTCCCACCCACTTATCAGAGTGGGAAGAGTGTTAGGTGCAGGGGACATGGTGGGTGGCAGCCCTTGCACCTACAGTGTGTTTGTCTTTTGCTCTGTGAACCCATGCCTTTCCCCTCTGAGGAGAAAGACACTGTAAAACTGCCTCTGTGAGCCAGTGTTGGGTAAATAGTCATGAGGTCAGTGAATGTCAGAGATAGAAGGCTCCATAGAGACTCCATCACTTAGGTCTCTTGGGATATAGAGCTGGGAACAGAGTCAGGGGACAGTAGACATCACAATCCAGCTGCCTGCCCTTAACTAGACATTAAGTAAATTGTCCTGCCCTAGCTCACACCACATAATGGATCACAACAGGAGCTTGCCAGAGTGATACATAGAATATTTGAGAACCTGGACACAGGACAGGCACAGTGGACACAGATGGTTGTAGCTGGAATGAGGTCCCAGAAGTCCCCACTTGTCTAGTTACTTTTCACTTCTTGCTGAGACAAAATACCTGACGCCCAAAATTAGGGAAGGAAAGATTTATTTCTTACAGTTCTTGGGGGTTTCAGTTCATACTCAGTTGGCTCCAAGGTGGTGTGGCATGGTGGGGCAGCCATTCACGGTGGCCACCAAACAGCAAGGCAAACTGGAGAGAGACAGCAAGACTCGAGTTCCTCCTGCCCTTACTCTGTATGTCAGCTCCACCCCTGGGCGGGTGCAGCACTCACTTGACCAATCCCAGCACTAGACAACAGACCAATTATGAATGCCAGACTCAGCCCCGTCCAAATTACATGAGGCTTTGGGAGGGGGTGGGGACCCAGGATCAAATCAATACACCTCCCAAGCTGGGGATTCACTTGGGTTTAGGTTTAGGTTATAGAAGGACCCAAGGGACCCTGAGCTTGGGTGGCAGCCCTGCCACTGGTTAAGAATCTGAAGACAGATGTGGTATCCTGGTGAGGGTGTTTGGAAGCAGTCCTTGCATGTCAACTGCGGACATGGCTCCTGCATTCTGTTCTTGGGCTCTGGCTGGACTCTGAGCTCATGGTCATCCTTGGTCTCTCCCCACACCACCCTGGTCGCCACTCTGCACAACAGTGCTCTGCCACCTGTGGAGAGGGCATCCAGCAGCGGCAGGTGGTGTGCAGGACCACCGCCAACAGCCTCAGGCAGTGCGAGGGGGACAAGCCAGACGCCATACAGGTCTGCAGCCTGCCCACCTGTGAAGGTGAGTGGGGGGCAGGGTGGGGGGAGGCCTGGCCCAGCTTCTCTGGCCTTAACCTTGCGTCCAGATCTTACAAATCCCAAATACAGGTTGAGTACCCAAAGTCCAAAAATCCAAAATCCAAAATCTAAAGCTTTTTGAGGTCTAGCATTATGCCGCCACAAGTGGAAAATTCCACACCTGACCTCATGGGACAGGTCCGGGTCAAAACGCAGATGCAAAGGCCACAATTTAGTCAGCATCCCCATAGGAAAATGGCACCTTCAACTATGAGACACAAGTTCTATTTCATTCCCAAAGTTATTAAAATTTAAAACCAGTAACTACAATAGCTCTAATTAGTTAATAACTTTAAATGTGGAAATAATATTAACAATTATTAATATCTCATAATAATTATTTAAAATATTTGTATAAAATTATGTCCGTGACCTATATAAATTATGAATTTCATGTTCAGACTTGGGTCCTGTCCTCTTATGATGTATATAAAAATATTCTAAACTGCGAAGGGAAAGCTAAACTGCGAAATGCTTTGGTCCCAAGCGAATTGGATCGGGGTGCTCCCAGTACTGAGGCTGCTTCTCCCTCCTCACAGGAAATCTCCAGAACTCCACAGCAGCAGTAGAGATCCAGGAACTCGTGACCTTAGAGGGACAGCGAGTGTCAGAGTTGGGGCCCTTGCCTCCCATGAACAAGGTATCACCAAGTAAGTGCAGCCCAAGGACCCTTCCTTTTCCCTGAAACTTTTGGGACCTCTCAGGATCCTGAACCTGGGCTGTGTAGCAGAACAATCAAGCATGTGGCCTGGGTGGCCCAGCCTTCCCCCAGCCTCAGGGTCTCTAACTGGGAATTAAGACACTGCTGTCTACTGGTCCATGACCTCTTCTGTGCAATTTTAAGACACTGCAGGCCAAAAGCTCCCCACCCCCGAATTTGGTGCACACATCTTTGGTGACAAAATCTGATCTGGACTGGAGTGACATGGTGCATGCTTTTGCTACAGAAACACTGCCATATTCAGTTACAAGGTGATAGTGAGGATGGTCTAGGATATAAATACACAGAGAATTACTTTTACAAGTCCAAAAGGCCTGAATTATGAGTCTTACCTGGTTCTAAGACTTTTAGATAAGCAGCTGTAGCTCTGAGTTGCCCTCGTAGTGCTGCTGACAGGATCAAAGGAGGGCACACATGTGCGCCTGCCCAGCTCCGCTAAGAGCGACAGAATAGGAGGAGCAGTTTCTACTTTGTGACCAGAAGCCAGTCAGTTCATCCTCCGTCTGTCCATCCATCCATGAATAAAGACTTGCGAGCGCCTGTTACGCAGCAGGCTACGTGGTCCCTGCTCCCTTCCTAGGTTCCTTCTTTCTTTCTCTTTCTCACTTCCTGAGAAACAGGGACTGGCAAGGTGACAACAGAAAGATTAAACTCTGACTCCTAGTTAGAGAACCAGGTGCAGCTGTGTGATGTTGTGCAAATCCCTCAAACTCTCTGCTTCTCTGCTCCTGGGCTGAAGCTCACATTGGGCCGGATCTTGGATACTCTTCCTCCCAAAAGCAAACAGTGGGGTCCTGATTCTGGTCCTGGACTTTTGGTGCCACCTAGAGGCCACCGGCTTTGCATTTTTCTCTGATCTGTTCCCCTAAGCCCCCAGCAGTCTTTGGCAAAAACTAGTCGAAAGCCACTTGTGCCTTCACGTTCTGCTCTGAGGGCCCTGCCTGCATTAATCACGGAAAAGTGTTCAGATGCTACTTAAAGCAAAGCAAACTAGTATCACGAGCATCCCCTATGCCAGCCACTTTATAAATGTCATTTATAATTGTAATGTTATCATCCATCGGTACATGCAGCATTATATTTATTTTACAGAAAAAGAAACCGAGGGCCAGAGAATTTAGGGGATTTATTCAAGGCCTCACAGTGTTTCAGCCTAGACTTGAATCTCAGTTTATTTGCTTGCAAAGTTCGTGGTGGAGGGCTTAGTGGTCCAGATTGCGCTGACAGCTGCGGGACATTGATCTGCTTGTTAACTTGGGCGCGTGCCCCTTGAACACTGGCCTGACTACAGCCCTCTGGGTTGATTGGGATGGGTTGGGGCTCCTGTTTCTATCCAGAATAAAGTTTTCAAACTTTGCTGCAGGCTAAACTCTCCGCAGGGCCTGGCCACACCCTAGACTGCCCAGGCTTCCTGGGGTGTGCTGAGGTACCAGGTGATTCTGGAGCAGCCAGGTCTTTGAACAATCACACAGGGCCCCAGTTCTCAGGTTTCCCCACATATTGGGTCCCCTGGATGGTTCTGTTGAAACTGTGCTGTCCCCCACTGCAAGTTTCTGCTGCAGTGGGCCTGGATGGCTTGTGAGCAAGGACCCTGCTGGGATCTGCTTCCCGGAAGCTCAGTTGCTCTCCTGTATAATGGGGCTTGCTCTCTGCTAGGTGGCCTGTGGCCCTTCTGGGCTAGGCAGACTAGTGAGTGCAGCAGGGCTGGGAATGGAGGGTGGGCAGATGGTGGGCGAGCAGGAGGTGGGGTTTGGTACCTGGCCAGCAGGCATTCCCTAGCATGGTCCTTGTGCTGTGTGTGCAGCAGAGCCCTGCGCGAGGGACAGGTCCATCTTCTGCCAGATGGAAGCGCTTGATCACCACTGTGCCATCTCTGGTTACCACCGGCTGTGCTGTGAGTCCTGCTCCAAGAGGGCCTCAGGCGTCAACACCAGCCTGGACCCTGACCTGGTCTCCCCACCCACCTCCCCCACTCCTGGGAGCCCCTTACCGAAGCCCAAGGCCACTCGTGACATCATGGAGCCTACCATGGAGCCAGCAGGACCTGATGACCATCAGCATGGCCGACCCACACAGCTTCCAGGGCCACCAGACACGAGGTCCTCAGTCATCCAGCCTCACTCCGTCCCACAGACCCTGAGCCCCAGAGCATTTGGGGACACTTCTCCTACCACGCCCCAGGGACCGCCTTGGAGCTGGACCCCAGCAACTGTGACGGCCTCTGAGGACCAAGGGCAGCCCAGAGAGGAATCGAGGCATCCAGGCACCAGCCTTCCCACTACCTCCCCAGTGACATGAGCCATGCTATGCCATCTTGCCAGTCACGTTTACACTCTGCATGCTGCCCTGGTGTCCCCAGCTCAGAGGACTCATGCAAGGCCAGGGGCAAGCACGGACTTCCTTTTAAGTTATTTGCCTTCTCATTCTTGTTTGGGGCTGTAACGCTCTTTCCCCAGTGATGGGGTGGGAGGAAGATCAGGGAAAGCCCAAACTGGAGATACCTCAGCCAGCAGTGTCCAGGCTGGACCTCTCAGGGGCTCCTAGGGTCTCTCAGGACTGACAGTCTGCCAGCACCCTTCTCCAAGCCACCAGGCCCCAGGCAGGTCTGAAGCTCACGCTAGGAGCTGTCAGGGCTGCCTGCTTTCCCAGGACTTGTGGCGACCCCTGTGCAGGCCCTAGCATGGCAAAGCAGGCAGAGGGAAGTAGGGGCTGCTCACAGGGCAGGCTGGGGAAGGACCTGGAATGAGCACAGTGGCCAGCCTCCCCGCTGTAGCGTGGGCTGCAGGACAAGCGAGTTCACCTCAGGCCCAGCTGTTCTCAGCCGAGGGCTCCACACAGTTCCACAAGCCGAGGATGGGGGTAGAGGCCCACTCACCTCTGCTGGCTGGAGTGTAGTGTTTGTGGCTACACTTTGCCACTGTGGATGTCGCTTCTGTTATTCCTGATGACTCCACATTACAGACCGGTCACACACCCATCCCACTGAGAAGGGGGCTCAGGGTATGCTGACCCCCAAGTCCTTGTCATCAGGGGTTTCCAAACTGGTGCTGGACCCCTGGCTGGACCAGGAATCAGCCTTGGAAGGTGACTGCGGCACACACGGAGACAAGATTTCTCAGGCTGGGCCCTTCTGCCATTGACGTTTGCTCCTGCTTGAGTCAGGGGTCCTCTCCCACTTGATTTGAGCCAGACCTGGGGTATGTGGTGCTCTGAGGGCCAAAGAGCTGCTCAGCCAGGCCCAGAGGATGACGAGGGTGAGAGGCCAGCCTCTGCTCCCGGGTTGGAGTCAGGAGGACACACTGACCCATGGTGCAGCAGGGGCTCAACCAGGCCAGCTGCCCTCCCTGCCACCTCCCAGGGGCAGGTAGCAGCTCTAGGCCCTCTGGATCTCAGGAAGTAGCCTCAACTTCCAGGATGCTTCTGGGGGCTTCCATTCCTGGAGTCTGGAGGGATCTCAGAGCTCTCAGCAGATGAGCCTGGCTCATGAAGGTACTTGTCAGTCCCCCTTCCCAGGCAGGAGGAAGAGGAGCATTGGGGTCCTGCCCTGCAACCTCCTTGAGGAGTTGGGGCTTCTGAGGCCCCAGGTGTTCTCCCAGGCCTGCCCTCCCCTCCGTAGGTTGCTGGGGGCACACACCAAAGCATTCCTGTGAGAACCAGCCTGGCCCGGGCTAAGGAGTATAAACCTTGGAGACCCAGCTCTCTGAAATGTTATGTATTTATTAACATTGTCCTTGGTGTTTTGTTTTGAACTCCAAAAAGTGTTGCTGTGTGTTTTCTTTTCTTTCTTTCTTTTTTTTTTTTTTGTTTTTTGTTTTTTGTTTTTTGTTTTTTTGGGAAGGGGACAATGGAGCCAGAGCTCTAGGGGGCCGGGTTGGGCTGTAGCAAGATGATGAAGGGCGGGGGCCACCAAGGAGCTGTGTGGCCTTGCAGGTCACCACTCAAAGGGTGGAGATGCCTGGGAGGTAGTTTTGGGATCTGCAGAGACAAAAGTGTTCTAATAATCAGAAGTGTCCCTTTGGGAGCTGCCCTTCTGTAAATAGCTGCCACTCAGGCCTAGAAGTGCCCATGAGGTGACCCGTCACACCTCAGGAAGATGACCCAGGGAGATGCTAGCACAGGCCTCAGAAACTGTCTCAGGATGGTTCAGGAAGGAATTCTGTGGACTCAAGAACCCAGAGTGTGGCCTACAGAGAGGAGGATCGTGGGCCCTGCATGGGTACTTCCTCTTGGCCTGGTGCAGTCTCTGCCTTGGAGGTCACATGGGCACTAAGAGTCCTGGAGCCCAGCTTACCAGCAGTCCTGGTACACTGCATGGGGCAGCGATAACATATGGAAAGAACATGCCCATGTGTCCCTATCTTGTGTTCATGGCAGACATTGCCGATTTATCATTGCACAGTTCCCCTGTGATCCCAGATTTCCCCTAAGGATCCTCCACATAGTACCCTGGGCAGTGCACACTGACCACTGCCATTGTCAGAACAAGGAACAGGGATGTCGCATCAGTCACTTAAAATTCACACCACTGAAAATCTTTCCCCAGTCAGCATCTCAGGCAGAAGCATAACATCTAGAAGCAGCATTGCAGCATCTGAATCCAGAAGGAGGGACGCAGAAACCAACCCTAGGATCCTCCACAGGGCCCAGCAGGGGTGAAACATCTCCAGGGAGCCTTCAGTCTATTGCATTCTGCAGGGCCCCTACCCATCTCCTCAGCTGGAGGAGGAGGATGGAAACAGTAATTTGCCTAGCCTCCCTCTGAAAACAGAACACGTGTGCTTTATGACAATGAGAGGCCTCCTGAGAGTGAGGTGGATCACTGGGCTCTTCCTGAATAGGGCTCAGGAGAGCCAGTCGGCTTAGGAGACAAGGGCGCTGTTTTCTGTGCACAGCAGTGGGCTTTGCCGGAGCCTCGGGCTGGGTCCCCCCACTTCTCCAGCCTCGCCATGGCCTTCCCATCTCTGCAGGTCCGTGGCTGTCCAGACGCAGCTTGGGCCCTGGGACCCCGGATGCTACAGTAGAGTACCACAGGGGCTAGAATGTAGTGGCTCAGTGATAGAGCACTTGCCTAGCATATTTGAGACCCTGGGTTCGATCCCCACTGCTGGAGGGAGAGATTCACTCTACCCTAACAAGAAGCAAAACAAGGAAAGTAAGTGAACTAATTTCTGAAAGGTGACAGGCCTCTCTGGAGACAGGACACACACAGTGTCTGTCCCACCTTTGGTGAGGTATGGGTGGAGGTGATCACAGTGAGAACAGATAAGAAAGTGCAAGTGTGTTGTAGACGTTTACAGCAGGAGTGTGAACTTCAGCACCACTGGCAGCCTGTGCGTGGGGGAGTTTTAAAAAGCAAGACCCGTTTACAGCAGCATCAAAAACACCAAATACCATGCACTGAAATCTGTAAAGCATTGTGGAGAAAAATTGAAGAATACCTTTGTAAAAGAAGGCCATGCCTCTGAATCAGAAACATCAGTATTGCTAAGATATTCGTCTTGCCCCAGGGTGATCCTACACTGGATGTGATTCGCTTATCTTCTTGTCCAGGGAGCCTCAAAAGTGCTCACCATGGCTGTCCTGTGTGTGTAACAAGCCCCCTTAGGTTTCAGCCTGTGTTCTCATTTGGGACTCAGCTAGCAAGCTCTTTAGGCTTGGTGGGAAGGAGGCAAGAGGGCTGGACCTCAAGGAGGGCGGGAGGCACTTTCCTCCAGGAGGCAGCTCAGCCTCCCTCCGGCATGGGAAGCAACCTGGCTGCCACGGGGCGGCTTGGCCTCTGGGTTCTTTCTTGTTGCAAATGCCATCATGGTGGACCTCCAGGCTTTCCTTATGAAATACACGGTAGGCCGGGGAGGGGATCGGTGTGGAGCCTGGGTCATGTGACGTGGCGTTCTGCAGGTTCTTCCTGTAAAGCTTCTGCTCCCTGCCTGTGTTCAAGTGCCTGTGTCTTGAGGCAAGGAGTGTGTGTCGGGGCATGGAATGGGGAAAAGAAATGGCAGGTAAAGAGCGTGGCTGGATGGTGCCCAGGGACGCACCTGCCACTGACTAGAAGTCTCCATAGTCTAACCCCAAATCCTTTTCTCTTTTAAAACTTCATGTGTGAACTGTAGGTTCATTATTGACAAAATTTAAAACATGATGAGAAATAAAATCCATTTTAGCTGTAACCCCCCACTAACAATTTGATCATCCTTCCAGGTGTGTGCATATATATAAATATACCTGCTACTACTACACTACATACACACATGCACACACACACACCACACACTATGGTGGTTGTTATGATGCCTGCCATTGGCAACCTGGTCTCCCCACACCATTGCCCTGCAATAAAAGACACCTTTCCATCATGAAATATAGTGACCTACGCCTGCATTTCTTTTGTTTTGTTTTGCTTTGCTTTGAGATACGGATTTGCTATGTAATTCAAACTGCTTTGAACTCACTATGCAGCCCAGGCTGTCCTCCAAATTGTGGCAATCCTCCTGCCTCAGTCTTCTCAGTACTGGGATTATAGGCGTGTGCCACACCTGGCTACAACTTCATTTCTGATGACCACACAGTACCCCCACTGTCTGGCTAGATGATCATTTATTTAACCAAATCCTCTAGTCCTGTAAACTTAGGTTGTTTCTCAGTTTTGGCATCATAAATAGTGATGTGAGGAAAACCCTTCGCACTTACCTGGTTTATCCTAGAAAACATTCCGAGAAGTGCACGAGGGTGCAAAATGTACCCGCACCCCATCTTGAAGTCACTTGATGCACATTTCCAAATCACCTTCCCAGTAGACCTCTCCGATGATGTAATAATGTTGCACCCCAAATATTGTGAAATCTTATTCTTACCATCTTCCCTCAAAACACCTGCAGAAGCCCTGAGCATCCAAACAGGTGACACTTCCATATTTAGTGTGTACCCGACAAGAACTGGCATTCACAATGATATCCCCAAGAGCCTGGGACAGTCCAGAGGCCTCTGAATCATCAGTGTCAGCCGATCATTGCGCCTAGTGGCAGCAAGCTGCAGAGGTAGAGCAGTGGCCCAGGTGTGGGGGGCCAGGGGCAGGAGACCTTGGTGTGGGCCAGCCTTGCCTGAGAGTTGGGCCATTACTGTCTCACTCTTCTGCAAGATGGAGAAAATCACCCAGGCCCCATATTAAGTCTACTTTCCCAACAACCCTTTATACAGGGGATGGGAACATTTACAAACAGTGGCTCTCATAGTCACTGTCCGTGTGATCCTCCATGAAGTCTGTCCTCCTTCCCCTCAGCCAAGGGACTGCAGAGCTGGCCACCAGACAAAACTAAGCAGTCAGCAGACACTTTCTGCAGTGGCTAGAATTAGATCCCCTACTGCTAATTTCCTATGACTTGCAGTGCAATGACTGGGAACAAAACACTTCTGAGCTCTCCAGGACTCAGCTGCTTCCATAAAATGAGAGCATGAGCTACAAGCTCATTGGGCAATGGTTCCAGCCAAGAAAAAGTGGAAAGCACTTCAGATTGTCCCAGGGCCTGGAGGCCATTGCTGCCTGGGTGCAGAACAATCATGTCGCTGGAAGGCTGAGTAAGCTGCATAAAGGGGCTGTGTACTGGGCAGGGCTCCCGAACTCAAGGCAAATCTTATAAACAAGCTGGAGACTGTGGGGCCTGAGAACAAATGCCAATGGGCTGAAGATCTGGTATTTCCATGACTTCAAGAGAAACCTCAAATACTGATTTTTAAATGTTCACACACAAAAAAATAAATACTCCAAAGATCAGATGAAACCTGTCAATCGTCTGGATTTGGCATGTGACCGCAGCATGCAGCCTCTGATCTGCAGAGCTGGGCACAGGAGCTGGGCACAGCTGCTACAGAGACAGAGCCTGCTGGGCTGGGCTGGGTGAGGCCCCTTTCAGATCCTCCAGTGGTGAGTATTCATCCAGGGAGCCCCTCGGCCCCGCTTTCTGAGCCTTTCTTGAGTCCAGGGGTGGCAGCTCCAGGTCAGGTCACATTAAAAGGCCAGTCTTAGAAGGAGAGACCTGCCCTGGCTTTGGCTAGAGTGGCTTGGAGGAGGCACTGCTGCAAGGTCTGGAAGAAAAGGAGACCAGCAAGAGACCTGGGCTAGAAAGTTAAGAGAACTGGGCTCTGGTAGTGTTGTAGTTTAGATCTAGGGAGTCCCCCAAGAGCCTCATGTTTGGAGACTGGATTTTTGGAAGGTGATTGGATCAGAGAGGGTGTTGACTCATTAATGGATGCATCCACTAATGAGTTCAGCAGCCCAGTGTGTTGTCAGGAGGTGGGCCTCGTTGGAGATGGGTCACTGCGGGCTCCTCCCCTCTCTCTCTGCTTCCTGACTCACGATGTGAGCAGCTGTCCTCTACCCCAGGCCCCTTTACCATTCTGTTTCTGTATCTGAACCTGCTAACCATGGACTGAAACTTCTGAAGCTGTGAGCTGAGATAAACCTCACCTCCTTTAACTTGTGGGTGTCAGGTATTTGGTCCCAGTGATGAGGAGAATGACTAAGACGAGTGCTATGCCTGAGGGGAGTCACATCTCTCTCTGTGCCTCAGTTTGCTGTGTTCACTAAATGTGTGGGTGGCCTCTTACTGGCTACTTACCTAACCTCTCTCTGCCTCAATTTCCTTATCTGAAATAGTATGATAATATTTAATCTCATTAAGGATCAAACAAGATAGTAAGTACAAAATGTTAAGCATGGTTGCAGGGGCATAGAAAGCATTTAACTGTGAGCTTTATTCTTGGAAATCCCATGTGATTCTTTAGTTTGAACTTGGAAACAGACTATCCAATAACTAAGAAGGTGCCTTGGGACTGGGGGTGCAGCTCAATGGTAGAGTATTTGTCTAATGCATGAGGTCTTGGGTTCAATCCACAGTACCACAGGAGGAGGAGGAGGGGAAGGGGAAAGCAAAAGGGAAAGAGGTAGGAGAAAGAGGACAGGAACGAATCTTTAGTGAACTGAGCAATAGACTGATGCCCAAAGAGGGGGAACTTGCCCGGGACAGTCAGCTCACTGGGGGAGGGGCCAGGTGCCCACCCATGGCTGATCTCTAGCAGGGTTTTAGGAGTGGCCCTCGGAGGCACACACTGATCATTGGCCTCTCCTCCAAGTGCTGTCCTTGGTTAGGGCTGGATAGCTGTCTACCTCGCTCATCTGCAGCAAAACTGTCAAACACTGTCACATTGAGTGGCCTACCTCTATCTAGAGGGGATGAGCAGAGCTGGGAGAGCTGCTACTAAGCACTATCCTTTGTTCCCTTCCTGCTCACAGGAAGACAGACTCTGAGCAGTAAGTACCCTTAGTTAATGATCTCTGGTAGTGACAAATGCTTAGCTGAGTGGGCAGAACAGAGCAGGGCTGCGTGGATGTCCTATCAATGATTAGAGTATAATCAGTCAGGACATCAGAACTCAAGCCTGGGGTCTGGTAAAAGCTGATGTACTGACCTGGTAGAATACCGCTGGATGAGAAGGGGGAGGGAACGTGTCTTCTAAGGGTCCCACTGAAGTCTCTGGGAGGGGCGATTGTTTTGGGAGCATGTTGGAAAATGTGCGGATTAACTGGGGACTGGCACTTCTAGGAGACCAAGGTGACCACGCACTTGGGTGTGTCCAGAATAAGCTAAACTAGCCACGGTGGCTCTAGGGCTTCAGTGGGAGGAAAGCAAAAAGGGGGTGATTGTGACAGTTTTACAACTGCTGGGTGGCCTTGAGAAAAACCACGTCTCCTTGAAATAAAATGGATTGGGGGGTGGGGGGAGAAAGAAAGAAAAATCACGCATCCTGTAAATCTTGCAGGTAGCGTTTGTCCCTGTCTGTCCCCCAGCCTGACAGGGCTAAATTGTGTGTTGATTTTCATGCTTTTGGTTCTGCTCAGGGTTTTTACTCCTTCACAAAGGAGTCAGCAGCATCTTTGTTGCTATTTGTTTCATTTTTCACAATGAACTGACCCAGAGGAAATACAAGCAGCAAGGAACAGGCCACTTATGCGGACACCTGGTCTAAACCTAGAGGTGGCACAACTTAGGCCAAGCTGGATGAAGACTCCAGGAATGAACACGTGCCTTGTACCCCAAAGCGGTACAGCTACAACTGGTCTTGTGGTAGGGGCAAGGAGCAGCTCATCTGGAGAGAGAAACACTGCCATTAGGCACTTTATTTTTCCCACCTGCTGGCAGGAAGAAAGTATATAAGCAATAATTACCTTACAAAAATAATCTCTAGTGGCAAACAAGACCTTAGCTTAGTGGAATTCATGAGCTGCTGAGTTACACAAACACAAACAAAAACTTGAGCCCCTCAGACCAAAATATCTGATGCGTTTTCCTTATAGAGCTAGAAGAGTTCCAACTGGAATGGAGTATGTTTCTATGCAAAGTAGGAATTTTTTTTTTTTTTTTTTTTGGTACTGGGGATTGAACTCACAACCTCGTGTCTGCCAGGCAGGCGCTTACAGAATGATTGGAATTTGAAGAGGAGAACTCCACACCTGGGACTTTGGCTTCAGGATACACAGGGGAGTGTCCCCGTGACCCAGCTCCTGGATGCTCCTTGTCCATTTGCTGGCTCGACAATCAGGTTCTCCTTTACTTAATCAGGAAAGTCATCTTAATCAAAGGTAAGGGAAAGGTGTCCAAGAGCCCGTGGAAAACCCTCACTGTAGCACCCCCAGGTAGGTCCAGCCATGGCTTGGATAACTCAGCAACAGGAACCTTGAATGACCTTAGCTCTGCCCAGGGAGCCACAAAGATCAAGTCTTTCCCCTCTTCCTCTACCCATCTATCTTTTGTCTTTGTCAAGCCTCTTTTATTAGCCTTGCTCAGACCACACCCCCTTTCATTTATTTTTCTTGTCCGATTGCATTAGCTAATACTTCCAGAGCATAACGTTGTGGGCATTGTAGTGGAAACACTTTTCAATTTTCACCACTGACTTTGTCTATATACCAAATACATATACACTGAAATATTCACATATTCATAATGTTGTATCAAGAAGCATCCTTTAATTCTTTAAGTATTTGATCCACACTGGAAGTTTAGGAAGTGGATACTATAGTTGTGATAATTTGACAGATAAAGATCTGAAACAAGTAACGTGCTCAAAGCCATACAAGTAGAAAGAGACAAATTCAGGATTCAAATCCTGGCAGGGAATGGGCAGAGCTCATCTTTTTCACTCTGTACACATCGTAATAGTTTCACTTGGTAGGTACTATTATTATTAGCACAATTTTATAGACAATACTTTGGAATAGAGTTTGATTGGTCTGAGGGAAAAATAGCTGGTAAGTGTATCTTCCGCATGGGTTGACAGAGTGGTCACCTCCGCTGCACGTTGGGTTCCTTTCTTCTGCATGTGTTGTGATGATCTCCAATCTGTCATCCATTCCATTCCACTGCCTTGCCTTCCTGTCTTGTCAGCTCTACTTTTTCTTCATTTTTTTTATTTCTTTTGGTGCTAGGGATTGAACCCAGGATCTCATGCATGCTATGCAAAGCAAATGCTACAACCCCAACCTTCAGCTGTACTTTCTGACATGAATAGTACTCTACTATATTTACTTACTGATTTTTCTAGATCCTTTGATGACATGTGACATAAAAACCAATCACTTTACTTTTGTGCAGCTGTACTCATAGCAGCATTATTTGCAGGTGGCAAAAATGGAAACAATCCAATATCATCAATAAATAAATGGACAGAAGAAATGTGCTGTATCTGCACAATAATATAGTAGTTAGCCTTAAAAGGGAAAGAAATTCTGACACAACAGTAAACTCTGAGAACATTAAATTCAGTGAAACAATCTAATCACAAAAAGACAATATTGTATGATTCCACTTATGAGAGGAACCCAGAGTAGCTAAATACACAGGTACCGAAAGAGAGGTGGCTGCCAGGGGTTGAGGAGAAAGAAATGGGGTACAGAGTTTCAGTTTTCCAAGGCAAGTTCTGCCACTGAGCCGTTCACCTAAACATGGTTAAGACGGTAAACTTCTTATGCATATTTAACCACAATTTAAAAGTTGGAAAACTAAAGTGGGCTTTCTGGGGGCAGACTGGTGGCGGGGGAAAGGCTGAGAGAGGCCCGGGTGTCGCATGTGGAAAAGAGGCTGAGGACGTTGAAAATGGGATGGTTTAATATTGTGAAGCTGTTTGCTGGATTGGCAGCAAATCCCCACCCCGGCTGAAGCCTGCTGCAGGGAGAGTTCTGAGTGAATGGGGATTTGGACAGCACCAAGGGCGCAGAAGTCATTCGAACGAACAGGCACAGACTCGAGTCACTCAGCCCATGAACTAAGTCTGTCGAGTCACAGAGGGCCATGGCTTTGTAAATTGTCCCCCTTCCCTCCCCAGCTGTCTGTGGATTTCCCAGAGGGCCAACACTGTCTTCTCTAAATCTTGAAGGACAGAGACACTTCCTGGGTCGTACTTATGAACACTCCTTTTCTCCTCAATTTAGCTGACCTCTTTATACCTTTCAGAAATGTAACCCCAGCTTTTGGGGAGAGTTGCTATGTGAGCCAGGGTTCTAGAGCTAGGCATCTAGGGCTTAAATCTTCACTCTGCCACTTGTTAACTGTGACTTTGGACACATTGTTTCATCTGTGGGCTCGGTTTATTCACTTACCAAGTGGGGCAATGATATTAATATCCTACCTTATGGATCCTTTTGGGAGAATCAAACATGGTACTACATAGTTATGTAGAGCCATTCACATGGCACGCATCAACTACTACATGTCTCTGCCTCAGTCGCTGGCATATATAGGAATGTGGGTTGGCAAGAGTGATCATCCTAAGGAGCATGTGGATTCCCTGACCTCTGCTTTAACAAACACAGAGCCCTGTGTGTTTTGGTTCCAGGATGGGCAGAGCCCCTTTCTCAGCTGCACCTCAGTTTACCAGGATGTAAAAGACCCAGCTCAGCTCCTGCAGGCAGTAGCATCTGGGCTTTCTCCATGGGAGGGCATGATTCAGGGAGCTCTCCCTCTTCTGAGAGAAACAGCCCCAAGCACAGAGCTCCTTTGGGTAGGAGAGTGGGACTGTTCCTTCCGAAGGAAGATGGGGCTTTATTAGCAGACTGTGGTAGGCGATCAGGGGCTCTGTGGAGGTGGCGGGGCAGGGACTTCTGGAACTCAGGGGCCACCTGAGAGCAAAGCAGACGAAGTCACCTAGCTCTGCCTTGTCATCCTCAGCTCTCTGTCTTTGGCTTGGACGTGTTCTCCTCTGGGTCTTTGCCGGAGTGCACCTGGAGGACTTGGGCTTTTCCAATGTACACTGAGGAGGAGGGGGAGAGGCCGTGGAGGGGCGGACCCTGCCTGGGAGCCTCCCAGCAGGCTCCGGGCAGACCCCTTCCCCAGAAAGGCCCCCTGCAGATATGTGGGAGCAGACGGGGAGGGAGGCCGAGTCCAGCCCAGCTCCTGCCCTCAGCTTAGCTGGGGAACCAGCACATGTGGATTCCCTCCACTGAGCCCCATCCTCCTTTCCTTTCAACGTCCAGGGAATAAATACTAAGTGCCCACTCTGTGCCAGACACAGCTGGGTCATGCACCTGTGTTATAATAAAAAGTATTTTGAAAATTGAAGTTTCGTTATTATGTATACTAACTCTATTATGTATTTTATATGTGGCCCGAGACAGTTTCTCTTCACTCAGTGCCACCCAAGCAAGTCCAGCCCATGGGTGCAGGTTGGATGCGCCCACTTTACAGCCTGATGGAGGAGGGTAGGGCTGAACACTCCTATTTGTCCTTCAGCCCACTCCCCTCCCACACAGGCACCTGGATGACTGCAAGGGCCTCTTCCCGTGCCCTTGATGTGAGGCCACACACCTAGCTTTCCCTGCAGGTTGACTCTGCCCACCTGCCTCGTCTCCCCTGTACCCACTGCCCCTATCCATACATAGGGCCTACCCATGGGGCTACTTGGCCTGCTTTTCCACTAACACACCAGGCAGGTGGGGCCTCTGCTTCGGGCTCTCCCTCATCCTCGGAGAGCTGGAACCTCCTGCACACCGCAGGTGTTTTTATCTGTTGTTTGTGCACCTCTTCCTAAGATATGAGCCCCATGGTACAGGAACTTGTCTGAATTCTTTCCCAACACATAGTAGGTGCTCAGTAAATATTTGCTGAATGAATGAATAAGTGAATTAAGCAGCTTCCTTAGGTAAGGACCCATCTTCAAGTTGCCTTGCCTCTTCCAAGGAATCCAAGGAGTGCTCATCCCACCCCCAACCCCTGGCATGATTCCTCGCATGAAATCTTACCTGGTCTTTCGCTTTTGGACAGAGGTGGCGACTTCGTCTTCTTCTGGGATTGACTACAAACAAATACAAAGGCGCGGCTTGGGAATTAGGTCTGTCAAGAGCAGGAGGCGCAGGTGGGAGGGGTGCAAGAGTCAGCTGCCCACTCTGGGGGAGGCAAGTCACCCGACCTGGCTAGCAGGACCACCACTGTCCGTGGCTGGACTCAGGTGGCTCCTGCACCCCCTAGCTGTGATGCTGTGCCTCTGTGGCCGCTAGGAACCTAGGCCTTTTTGTCCCTGCAGCTGTAAGGATGGCCACTGTAGCAGCCCTTTCCTTGGGCCCTTGTTCACACCCTGGTGGACAGAAAGACATGGCTTGCATTAGAGAGGGGAAGACAGGCCCCCTTCCCCTGAGTTGACTGTGTACAAGCATGAGTCATGATATGTTCGTGTGGTGCCTGACTCTGCCCCAGGCCCTTCTACATGCCCCTTGTCCTTTCCTCCTGCAGCTTCAGGAATTTTTTTTTTTTTTTTGGCACCGGGAATCAAACTTGAAACCTAGCGCCTGCCAGTTAGGTGCTTAAGCCACTGAGCCAAACTCCCGACCCCAGTTTTTTGAGGCAGGGTCGCACTGTGTAGTTCAGGCCAGCCTTGCACTCATGTTGTAGCTCAAGTTGGCCTTGAAATCACAACACTCCTCCTACCTCAGCCTCCCGAGTGCTGGGATTAAAGGCGTGCGCCACCACACCCAGCTAGCTTCAGGAATCTTGAAGATAGACTTGGCTCAGGTCACCTTCCTCACTCAGCCCTTCCTCCTCTGCCCTCTCAAGGTGGAAAGAAAACCAAGTTCAAACCAGAGCAAGACCCCAGGCCTTCAGCAACCTAAACCTACAGCTGCCTCTGCTCCCCAGGCCTGCCTGCCTCTAGCCACCCCAAGCTCATTACTGCCTGAAGAGTGCGCCTTCCTGATTTCCCTGCACTTCAGCTTCTGGGATGGCTTTTTCTGATCCTCTCCTCTACTGCTTCAAATTCTATTGATGTGCCTGAGATCTGCCAGGTGTACTTGGGCGAATGTTAAGAATACAGACCCCTGCATCACCTTGGTGGATTAGACTCTCCACAAGTCCAGCTCAGTGGTATCTGTGCTCTACCACTGAGCTATACCCCCAGCCTTGGGCTTGCATTTTGAACAAGGTCCCTGGGTAAGTTTGAGTGCTGCTAGGCTGGGAGTCATACAGGCCCACCAGGTGACTTTGGACAGGTCTTCCAGTTGTCCGCCGAGCCTCCATATTCTCATCTGCAGAATGGAAGCAATACTGCCACTGTGATTATTAGATTAGAAACATCTAAGACACCAGGGGTGCCAGATGGACATCGTGGGCCTCCATTTTGCCGTTTCCTTCACTGAAAGACAGCTGTACCACCTGCTTTATGAGGATTTCCTCCTTTCTTTCCCTGCAGTACTGGGCGTGGAACCCAGAGGTGCTCTACCGCTGAGCTATATCCCCAACCCTTCTGATTTTTTTGATTTTGAAATAGGGTCTCACTAAATCGCTCAGGCTGGTCTTAAACATGTAATCTTCCTGCCTCAGCCTCCTGAGTAGCTGGAATTATAGATGTTCAGCACCACTCAAGACTCCTAGTTAGAAATGAATCCTTTTTCTTTGTAATTAATCCCTTTCTCCTCCGACCATCTAGGGCACTTGATACCAGTTACACTAGCCTGCCTGCACCGCATTCTAATCTACCCGTGTCTTCCCATAGACCAAGAGCTTCCGAGGGCTGAATGGGGCTCACCAGCCTTCTCTTGTTACAATCTGCCCCACTCCCACTGGTGGACAGCAGGACCTAGCAGGTCCCCTGAGCAGGAGCTGGGCCTCTGCTCCAGGACAGGCTCAGTCAGCCCAGGCTCTGACCAGCACCAGGCTCCGTTCTCTGGACTTGATAGATCTCACCCAGGAGGCCGGGTGCTGAATGTGAGGAAGCGGTTCTGCGAACAGAGGGGCCGATGGGGGTGCGGAGCCCACCTGTAGGGCTGCAGCTTTTCTTGAGGTGGTTCTTGAAGTTCTTGAAGCTGGTCCAAGAGTATTTCTGCTGGAATGGAGTCTAGGGGTTGGGGGAGGAGCTGAGCCACAGCAGTCTGCAGGAGTCCCAGGGCGAGGTCTTTCTCTGGAAGCACAGCCCCAGTTAGCGGACGCAGGCCAGTCCCTCCCCTGCTTGTCCAGCCCTGGGCTCAGGCAGCTCTCGCTAAACCCCCACATTCTGCCCTGCATCTCTTCAGGCCCCTGTGTCCACCAAGAGCCCAGTATTTCCATACTCCTCTCCCCCAACACAACCAAGGAGCACCGTGTTCTCAGCCCCGTGCAGCGCACCATGCTGGGGCCACCCACCTCTTCCTCCTCTTCCTTCTCCTCCTGGCTCTCATCACCCTCCCCCTCTCACTGAGACAGAACCTCAGCCAACTGTCTCACCCACTGTGCTTCCATGTATTTTGTGTCCTTGTGCATACATGTACATGTTCTTATATTTCCGCCCTTGTATGCCTTTCCCACAGTAGCATGGGAGGAACTGTCTCTGCTAAGTTTGATCCTTAAACTTCCCTGGTCCACCCTGGTGCCTAGGACTGGGGTCAACTTGAAGCGGGGAGATCCCTCCAAGGGGCAGAGCTGCAGAGATCCTGCTGGGGACTGGGGAAGGATGAAGCAGGACATTGTCCAGCTGGGAAGAGTTTCTTTGGGGCTCCCAAAAGGAGGACCTGGATGACCCTAGGGTTGGGAGCGGAGTGCCATTGGAGTCCTGCAGAACCAGAGAATGGGGTGGGGTAGGGGGCAAGATCCTGACAGCCTCCATGCAGAGAGGGGACCATGCTCCCCTGTCCTCACCCTGAGGGGGTGCGTAGAGCAGCCAGAACTGGATGGCACTCAAGGAATCCGTCTGCAGAATCTGGCAAAGGAGCTCCAGAATCTGTGGGCAGGAGAACGGGCTGGGTCAGTGAGAGCCCACACATGCAGCAGAGCAGGCTAATGTGGGTTTGGGGGCACCAAGGGGCCTTTCTCCTTGAAGTGGGCTCAGGAGCCACATGTTCTGGTTCCCACGAAGGTCCCTGATTCTCATGGGACCCTGCAATCCACAGAGGGCTTTCTATCACAACAGAGAATACTCTTTCATTCTTTTATTCTTTCCTTCTCCCTTTTTTCCCCTCCCTCCCCTCTTCTTTCCTTTCTTTTTCTCCTTCCTTCTTGCTTCTTTCTTTTTCTTTCTATCTGCCTCTGTCTGTCTCTCTGTCTCTTTGTCTCTCTGTCTCTCTTTCTCTCTCCCCTTTTCTTGAGGGGAATGGAGCCCAGAGCCACACACATGCTAGGCATACACTCTACCACTGAGCTAAGATTTGGGAGGAGTACTGGGGATTGAATCTAGGGCCTTTGCACTGAGCTACATCCTCAGTTTCTCTCTCTCTCTCTCTCTCTCTCTCTCTCTTTTAAGACAGGGTCTTTTAAGTTGCAAAATTGCTCAGGTTGAGTTCAAACTTACGATGCCCCTGCCTCAGCTGCCCATAGTGCTGGCATTACAGACATAGGCTACTGGAGGAAAATTCTTAACCTCCCCTCTGGACAGGCAAAGAATCCAAGGGCAAGGGGAAGACCCTTAACAGGGACTGTGTGGCAGAATTAAGCCTCAGCATCAGACATGTGGAGGTCTCACCCCGGAGCCTCTTGAGCTGGCCTGCCCTAAGGTCCCTCACTGGGAAGGCAAAGTCAGAGCTGGTTGGTCATTCCTCAGAGACATACCGAGTCCCATATACCTGGGTCCTTTGTGTGGGGATTTTGGGTACCGCATAGGCTTCCCCACCCTGGAGCTCCCAGAGTTTGGAGAAGTTAGCAAAGAGGAGAGAGAGTCCCACTGGGCAGCCCGCAGGTCAGGGTGGGGTGGTTTTGCCAGCTGCCCATGTGGGGCTCCTTCCTACTGAGCAGCAAGCACATTGGGCTTCTTCACGTGTCCTCATTCCTCACTGCCCTTGCTACTTTGGGGTTCATTGCCCACCATGTTTTCCAGTCACACAGCATCAGGAGAAGAGCCTACTGTCTGAGACAGGCTTGGAGAGACTTCATAGGCCAGGTTTCTTTTCTTTTCTTTTGGTACTGGGAATCTAACTCAGGACCTTATGTTTGCCAGGCAGGCACTGTGCTGCTGAGCTACACCCTCGGGCCTAGGCCAGGTTTCTGACGGTGGCTGTGGCTCTGGCAGGTTGAACTTGGGACTCATGGTGGGATGTGGGGCTCCTGGAGCCCCAGGAAAGTGGAGTTCCTTCAGCACTTGGCAGTTGGCCTTTCTGGGACCTTTAGGGGCCTGTCAGCCTGCTCCTTGACAGAGTGGGAACCAGACAGAGCCTCCCCCCAGGCCTGTGCCTGCCCACCCTCCACCCCTTGGGACCCACCTGCTGTGGTGACTCCCCCCATCTGACCCAGTGCCCTGATCCATCCTCTGCACCCAACTTACCTGCCCTGCGCCCCCTCCCCACAGGGCCCGAGAACCTAATTCCAGACATGTTGAGGATGCCCTAAGGTGGAGAGAGTACTGGTTCTAGTCCCGGCTCTGATGCTCCTTTGCTGGGAACCTGGGTCACAAAGCACCACCCGGCAGGGCCTCAGCCTCCCCATCTGTGGGTTGGGGATCCTGGGCCCTGTCTCCTCAGGCCACTTGGCTGGACCTGGCCAGGCTCCAAAGGCACTGCTGGCCTGAAGGAAGGGGTTTCTAAAGGTGTGGGCTACATATCTGCCCTTTTCCTAGAGGGCACACATGCATTTTAACAGTGACTTAATGCCCTAACCCACCAGAAGAGGGTGTGGACCCATCCGAACTTTGCTGGGCTCTGGGCTCTGCTGAAGCACAGACCAAACTCCCCCCACAGTGGGACACCAGGCTGGGACTGACCCAGCAGGCTGTGAAGTGCAGCCTCCCGGGGTGTGGCTTTAGAGGGCACTGGGTGGGACCTTCACCTCCCTGCCCCTCAATCCACTTTGCAGCTCCTTTTGTGACTCATCAGATGCTGCAATTGAGTTGGACCTTTGCTGACGATCAGGTCAGCTCCCAGCTGCACAGACCATGGAACTAAGGCCCTTAAGGGGAGAAGACTCACACAGAAAGGGACAGGCTGGCACAGGCTCCCTAGAGGCAGAGATCGAAGCCTGGGTTGCTGGTGCCCAGGTCGGGGATTTCCCAACTTACAGACCTTGCAGTCATAGGACCAGTGTCTCCAGGAGAAGCCATGCCCAAAAGCAGCCTAGAAGGGTGCTAGTTGGGACAGCTGGGAGCACGGAGTGTTACAGCCTCTGCTCCCAGAGCAGGGCTCACCAGCAGCTCCTGATCCTGCAGGAAGGAGGCCTGGGCTCCTCTATCTCTGCTGGAGGGGTGGCTCCGCTGGCCCTGGCGGAAGCTGCGGCGACTGAGAGCTTGGGTGGAGGCGGGGATGAGCCTTCCAGTTTCAGTGGAGTACTTTGCTCCCTGGTCCCTTTGAGGCTCCTCCTTCTGCTGGGACAAGAGTGACCAGAGACTCCAGGAGTCAGTGAAAGGGAAAGAGAAGGCAGAGGGGAAATGATGAGAAGGCCGAAGCCCATCTCCAGGACTCCACCTCCCCCAATCCAGTATCACAGCAATGCCAGGGATGCAGGTTGTCACCCAGGCCACCACAACCTTGTTTTGGATTCAAGTCTTTCACTAAAGGAGCTTCAACTAGCAAGAGTTCTTCTTTCCCAAATTCAACATCTATGGTTGAACAATGAATGCCCTAGTGGTCCTTGTTCTTCCACACAAGCAGATCCTCCCTGCTATCCCTCCCCAGCCCATCAGAGATTTGAAAACAGCATCCTGGCCTAGGCCCCACTGCCTACCTTCTTCTCCAGCTTGGCTGCCCCAGGTTCATCCCTCATAGCCTGGCAGCCTTCCTTTGCCCTGGCCTCTGGGGCCCCCTGAACTTGGAATTCCAGTTAAGCCTTATAGCCTCCTTTTCCCCTTTTTAAAGATAAGAAACCAAGACCCAGGAAGCTTAGCTGCTACCCTGAGTGCTGTGGTAAGTTAGCTGAGGCAGCAACAGAGGCCAGGTTTCTTCTTCTCCACTCTGGTTGCTCAAATTGAGGGGCAGAAACAGACTTGCCCAGCCGGGCGTGGTGGCGCACGCCTTTAATCCCAGTACTCGGGAGGCTGAGGTAGGAGGAGCATTGTGAGTTTGAGGCTGGTTTGGGCTACAACGTGAGTGCAAGCCAGCCTGAGCTACATAGGGTGACCCTGTCTCAAAAACCTAGGGCTGGGAGTTTGGTTCAGTGGCTTGAGCTCCTGTCTGGGCAGGTGCAAGGCTGTGAGTTTGATCCCTGGTGCCACAAAAAAAAAAAAAAAAAAAAAAAAAAAAAAAGCAGACTTGCCCACAAGGGCTAAGACCACCTTCCATCTGCCTCTCAATTATCTTTGCCAGTTTACTACCAAACAGTAACTATGAGATCACCCGATCCCCCACCCCTTATGTGTCCATGTACCCAAGCCACTTCTGCTAGGAATCCCTATTTTGTTTCCTGTTCTCACCCTCCTTTGACCCTCACTGACACCCTCCTCCCAGGCCCAATGGCGGAGCTCTGAGGAACTTCCTTACAGAGGACTGAATCTGTTTCCTCAATTCCCAGACTCCTTCCTGGCTCTGCACCCACCTCTTTGTTCTTCAGCACTGTCTCCTTGGTAAAGACAGCCACTCGGGAGGTCAGCTCCTTCAACTCCCTCTTCCAGGCCTCTGAGAGGAGGGGACGAGATCTTGGGCCTTTGCTCCTCCTCCCTGTAGCACCAGGGCTGGGAGGGCAGGGAAAGTACAGTGCCACACAGTAGGACCCCCCACCCCTGCCATGCTTCCAGGCCTTCCTGCCCTGGTCCTGAGTAAGTAGTGCCCTGGAGGGAGGAGGATTGTGAAAGGCACATGGATGGGGTGTGGTCGCTTCTCTTCTAGAAGGAGGTGGTGTCAATGCCTTTCCTGGGGCATTCTGGGGCATGTTGGATACTTGTGCTGGGATACACATCATCTGATCTAGCTTTACCTCCTTTAGGTAACCTGGAGCCAGGACTGAGATATGGGAAACTTGTCACATCCTTATGGACACATTGAACCTCTTCCAGAGAGGTGACGTGGACTCCACAGCCAGCTGGTCAAAATTCCCTACCCTATGCTGGCTGCCTGGTCCCTTTCCCAAGAGCTTTCCCACTGTCCCTAGCAACCTGACTTTCCTGTTTCCCAGTAGCAGAGCGGGTAGAGGTTGGCAGGGCAGAGGGTCTACGCAGCATCTTGGCTGATGGTCTGATTGCTTGGTGCCTGAACATGCAAGTCACGAAATAGTGCAAATATTTTTCCTATCCGTAGCTGTAAACCACACAACTGTTGTCAAAATCAGCTTGACCTCCACTATTTATTTCTCCCCAACATCTCAAATCTAAGCAGGGGCACATTTCTGAGACCTAGGACCTGGGATGAGGTCGGGAGTAAGGCAGAGATGAGGCTGCCCAAGGAAATGAGGGGAAAGGTGGGGTCATCCTATGAGCCCCCACCCACATAGGAGTAATGGCCCTTTTCCTTCTCAGGCACCTATCCAAGGAGGACAGCCACTGGGGACAAGCATGAGCACTCAGGAAGAAGGGTGTGGCCCAAATACTCACCAGAAGAGAGCTGGGGGTTCCGATTAGACTGTGGGTCCCCAATGGGGACAGAGATGGTGGGCATCCCCATCAAACAGCGGGGTAAGGGTGTAAACTGAGGCAGGGATGTCAGAGAGAACTCATCCCTGACGACACAGACAGGCTTCCCAGTGAGATCTGTGAAGGGTTAGAGGGAGGGAGCTGGTCTGGACCTCAGGAGACTGGGGGGCAGATAACCACCAGCCCATCCATCAGGCATCAGAGCTGAGAGGCCCTGTGGTCAGTGAGACCCATCACCTCACCCACAGGGCACTGAGAAACAGACTGAGAAAGGGCTTTTCCCGGTCTTCTTAACCTTTCCATCTTGGAGTCCCAGGGGGTCCCCAGTTGCTCAGACAGAGAACCCCAGAGGGAGCCTTGAGTCCTCTCGTTCTCACACTCCACTTTCAATCATCAAACCGTGTTGGTTCTGCCTCCTAACTATCCCTAGGAAAAGCCCATGCAGTCTTCCATGCTTGATGGTCCAAGCCATGAAGACAGTGGCTAGGGTGACTTTGCTAAAATATCTCATTTCTGTGTTCCCAACCTTCTGATGACTGCACCTGACTCTGAGGCAGCTTAATGGTGAAGGTAGTGGCCTGTACATCCCAGCTGATCTGGCTCCATTGCCTCCCTGACATCATCTCCTTCCTCCCTCACCCTCCTCTGGTCCAGCCACACCTTGAACTTCCTTGCTATTTCTGCAGCACAGTTGAGGTGTTCTTGCTCAGGGCCTTTGTATTTGCTGATCCATGCGCCTGGGGCATTGTTAGCCCAGATTTGTGCGTAGTTCACAAACTTAGTTCCTTTAATGTTTTGTTCAAGTATCATGTTATTGCCTAGGTCTTTCATGGTCACCTTTTTCTTTCTTTTTTGTGGCGCCAAACATTGAAGCCAGGCCTCGTGTTTGTTAGGCAAGTGCTCCCCTGAGCCACACCCGCAGCCCTCATGGCCATCTTTTGAAAGTGGCAATCTCTTTGTGGCCTTTGTACGTGACACCTGGTCTATTTCCCACTCTTTGCACCAGATGTCAGCTCCAGGACAGCAGCAACAGTGTCCTGTTCTTCACTCTTGTGTCCCCAAGACTTAGAAAGTGCCACCTTCTAGTTTCCACTCTCAGTAAATACTGGTGATGGATGGATGGATGGATGGATGGATGGGTGGATGGATGAAAAGCTGAGTGGATGAAATGGCCTGAGTTAGAAAGCACAACTCAGTTCTAGGGCAGAGAGGGCAGTCAGGTAGGGGATAGGGGACCCTGGTCCACCCTTGGAGCCCAGGCTTCACTCCTGCCCCCATGTCAGACCTGGGTCGGCCACTAAGCAGCCCCGGGACCCTGGTTAGACCTCATGCTCTCTGGACCTCAGCATGGACATGGGCTGGAGGGAACACATTCTTTCCAGTTCTCAAGGTCAATTAGCGATCACCTTCCCAGACCTGTTCCACCCCAACCAAGCCCTGGTGGACCTGGCCCTACCTTGGATGTGGGTTACATGCTGCGGGTGGGGGTGGTGCCTAGAGAAGAAGGAGTGGTGGCTGAGACGTCCAAAGCGGTAGGCGCCAGCAGTTTGGGGCTTGGGGGCCCTCAGCACTTCTTGGATCAGCTCCAAATCCACAACGCCTGGGATCACTGCTTCTTTCTGTGGTCCACTGTCCCCATGGCTCTGTGACCTGGGCCCTGACTTCTTCTCAGGTTTCAGCACAGCCTTTGGGCTGAAGGAAAAGGTTTACAGGGAAGTGATCAGAGCTTCTATCTGGCAGCAGTGCCCACCCCAACTCTGAGCTGTGTGCTTATCATAGAGCCCGTTCTCAGAGACTCAGACATCTTCCCAAGTTTCACCCCTTCTCCCACCATGGCACCCCAAACAGAGCTCCCCCAGAGTTCTTTTCCCAGTGGCGCCATCCAGTTCGGAAGAGCCTGTGTCTTCCTAAGATGCCTTCTTAGGTTCTCCAGTTCATCTATGAGAGCTCAGATGGAATCTCCCAGAACCCAGTTTTCTCCCAGAGAACAAATCTGGAACTAGAAAGAGAAGCCTCGCACCCACCTAGTCCTCCACACACCTGGAGTGGAGCAGAGGCCCCTTATATGTCCCTCCTAGGGGCAGGGACTGGCCCCAGCAAGTCCTGTCCCCAAGCCCAGCTATTGGCAGCCCAGAGAAGCCAGCTGCCACTCTCCCCCTTGGGTAGTCCTGGGCCAGAGCCAGAGCCAATGCAAGACCAGGTGTGGCATCCTTTTCCCATGGGTCCCTCCCAGGAGATGCAGAATTGACGGGCAGCTGACAGGGCTGTGACGCTGTGGGGAAGCATTACGCACTAGCTAGGCTTCTCTGGGGACCAGCGGGTCAGGTTCCCTGTTTCCCACCCTGTCCTGAGGACGCTGAGCCTCTGCTCCTGGAGGGAGAGTGGAGGTCAGCCCAGCAAGGATCCGAAGGTCAGGCCACTCCTGTTGGGGCCTGCTGCAGACACCTGGCTGATGGCTGTCTGCATGCCCTTCTGCTATTCCTGGCTGAAGGGGGTCCCTCAGGAGGAGAATAGATGGGCTCTGGATAAGCTAAGCCAGGAGTGCTGCCCGTGGACCTTGTGAGGATTCCGCAGACCCAGCCCCTGGCTTTCCTGTTCCAGTCTCCATTCTCCTCTAGGGAATCTGAGACTTAAAAAAAAACCTGTAAACTGTCTTTGGAAGCCACAGTTAGCTACTTCTTCTACCCCAAAGTAACAGAGGATGTCACCTCCTAAACCACACCCCCCATCCCCAGAATGCCAGCGTTGTGTGTTCCTTCCCTGACTGGTGTCTTTTCCTACCCAGGGGTCCTGCATCCAGCCTCTGCTAGAGGATCCACTGGGGGCCTGGCAAAGAAGGGCTGTTTCTTCTGGACCTCCAGGCTACTGAGCTCCCCCAGGCTGCCTCTGTCCCCCACCCTGTCCTGTTCCCTGCACCCTTGGCCAGCAGATGGTCGTTCAGGGCCTTACTTTGTCAGTGGATGTTCAGCCAGCTGAGTCCTCACCTCCGCTGCCATTGTAGTGTTTCTAACGGAATAAAGACCAGTGTCTTAGTGCTCAGGATGAGTAACGGGAGCTCCCATAGGATGGTGGTGGGAGTATAAACCGGGACAGACTCTTTGGGGGAAAAAGGGACAACAGCTTGCAAAACTGAACACTTGCCTGCTTTTGCATCCAGTAATTTCTGTCTCAGCTACAGAGACACTCATGTAGATGCGCAATAGGGGCCATTGATAAGACTATTTCTATTAATATTGTCCAAAATAGCAAAACCTTGGTGATAATCCAAATGTCCAATAGCAGAACAATGAATAAACAGCTGTGTTTTGCCCCTTTTATTGCTATAAAAATAAATGAGCCACGACTATATGCGACAACATGAACAAACCTTATAAATACACATCTAAATCAAGGAAAACACGTTTCAGACCATATAGCATGAGATGTCTTTTTAAAAGGAAAATTCAAAGGCAAGCGAAATGATCGTGAACATGTGACTGAACAATAACAGCAAAAATTGTAGCTATTTCTGGATGGAGGAAAGGCGGGAAGAAGGAGATGCGTCAGTGGTGATATTCCAGTTCTTGGTATGGGCGGTGTACTTACTGGTGTTCATTATACTATTAAATAAACTAAGTGAAACAGATGAAAGAAGGCAGATGTTAAAACCAAGAATTATGATTAATATAAATCTATGGACCTGTTAAATATATATAAAATCTATATCCAATATATACATGCGTTGCTAGGGATGGTTTGGGAAAGGAAATCAATGCATTCTGAGAATTAACCCTCAGGGACCCCAGCAATCCCCCAAAGTCAGCACTTATAAAGTTAGCATGTGAAGGATTGGCCTTCTCTGAGGTCAAGGAAAGGGAGAGACTTGCAGAGGCCATACAACCAGGGGCCACAGTTCAAGCATCTGGCTCACAGCCCCTGGTCTTTTCTGTAACAACAATGGGCAGAGATTCCTTTTCAGGAAACTTTAGCACCCTCAGTGACAGGTTGGGCTCTAGAGCACACAGGGCATTTGGAAGCCCTGATTTCACTCACCTATAGCGAAAGATACTTTTAGAATAGACTTTCACATACTTTTGAACATAATGTCATTAAGAAGTTAATGTTTCTATCAGAACCCAATTTATAGATCCGTGTGTGCATATAACACTGCAACCAGAGTACCCTGGGGCAGTATTTGCCGTACTACATGTGGTGTGCATGGAAGCGCACATCCTAGGTTTTGTTTCCATTTTGCAAATGTTATACGTGACCCATCAAATTGCTACAATAAGTCACTCAGGAGTCATGATCTGCAAAGCTGGAGAGAGGTCAGTGGGGAACTCACAGGTCAGGACTGACTTCTCCACAGTGAGACAAGTGGGACCACTGGAGCCACCTCTGCCCTGCCCTCTGTCCCTGGGTCCCTGGACAGTTAGATCCAAGAAATCTGAAAGCTGCAACTGATTCACCACAGAACTTTCCCTTCACTCCTGGCCCTCAGGGCCCTCCCTGGGGTCCTGGTTAGGTTCTGAGGGCTATTTTCTCCCTGAAAAGGTCCTGGACTCACCGAGAAAGGTGCCCGCTATAGCATGTGAGCAGGAAGCCCCTACTGCCTTGAGCAGGAAGGTGAGAGAGGTCTCACCAATGGACAGTCTCCTTGGTGCTGTGGACAAGTCTGCTGCTTTGTGACTGCACTGAGCCCAGTGGTTGCTAGGTTACCCCTTCCCCACAACTCCAGAACCACTCCCCAGCACCCCTCACCCCTCCCCACAACCCAGCTCCTCTTTCCCTCTCCTGGAAGTCCATGCTGAGGACTTTCTCTTGTCCCTCCAAACTCCTCCTCTACTTCCCATGCAGCACTTCCCATGGGGACCAAGGGAGAGAAGGTTGACTGGTTTGGCCAGCTGTCAGCAGGCAGAGAGAGTCTAGCTAAGGATGCTGTTCGTGCCAGGTCCCAGTTTCATCAGTCACACCCACCTAACATGGGCATGGAGGGTTTCCCCTGGGGATCAATCCTCAGGGGATTGTCTCTAAGAGGAGACCAACCACAAGGTCCAGTGTCCCTCCAGCCTTACTTGATGGGTCAGCTGGGTGGGAAGATTCTAGGTTTTCAGTCGGGTAGAGATTCCAAGCAGGTTCTGATACTTGCTAGATGTGTCACTTTGGAAGATGTCACCTCTGTATTGCCAGAGATGTGGAACTCTGGGTTCAGTTCCACATTCTGCTATTTCCCAGCTATGTAACCTCATCCAACTTATCCAGCATCTCTGTGTCTCAGTTCCCATAGCTCTGAAATGGAGATTATGCTTCCACTTGTTCTCTGTTAGAAATATTGAAGTGAGTTAATACACATTCAAGGGTTTAGAATAGTGCCTGGCACCTATTACCACCTTGTCTGGCACTATAACATGGGGCCCCTTGTCTACCTCTCTGTTTGTTCTGAAGAACAAAAGAGTTAATGGACATGAGGCACCTAGTCATAAGTCTGGAACATGAGAGACGCTAAAAAAGATAATGATCATTGTTACTGGTAACTCGACAGAGATAGGATTACATAGTGGAGTGGGCCCTTAGTTCAGAACTACCTTGAGCAATTCACTTTATTTCCCTGAAGCTCAACAAGGATGCCTATTAAATGGGGATAAGGATAATCCTTGGACCGTAGAGCTGGGATGAGATCAGAGGCTGTGAGGGGAGTACAAGGTGTCTGTAACCTCTTGGAAAGCACTTAATGCTGTCCTAGGAATGAGGATGCTGGCCCTCAAAACCAACTGAGATCCATTTGAGAGTCTTTTTTCTCAGTCCCTCTGGATTTGTATCAGTGCCTGGAAGATTCTAGACAGGCTAACTCATGGGAAGCAAGCAGAGAAAGATGAGGAGTTAGAGGCAAATTTAAGCCCTTCTAAAGTTCTGCCCCTTCCAGCTGAAAGCGGATTCAAACCACTATGGTAGCCCAAGGAGGGGCCCTCTGAACTTGATCTTCCTCCAAATGCTTCTTCAGTCACATGGATTGGAATGATCCTGTCTGTGCTCCTACTTTTCCTGGGCCTGTATCTGCAGGACTCAGGTGACCCTTTAGAAACCATTTTGGAAATACCCTCTGCATGCTTCTGAGCATTTCGGCTACTGTAAGATAACATGATATTGCGTTTGAAAGATGAGAGGCTTTCTTCTCCATGACCAGCCCTTCCTCGTGGTTTTCAGCAGTGGGGATTTCCCACCATGCTGAGACAGCTGAGATGCAAATCTAGTCTCACTCTCCCCATGCTGCCTTTCAAGGTTGCCATTGGATTTGGTGCTGAACACAGCGTCTGCATGCAGACTGGCAAGGAAGGGGAAGGAGATGCCTTAAGAAATGTATTCCATGCTGGTTTGTAGAAACCATCAGATTCCCTCGTTTGTGGAGCTCAAAAACAGGAGGGAGATCTGTCTGCCAGGGAGTGGTGTGAGGCAGTGCTTTGCCTTGATCAATGTCTCAGTTATAAAAGGCGCAATATAAAACCTTCTTGTGTGTCAAGCCCCGTGCTAATCCCTTCAGGTACAGTATCTCACTTTTACCTCTACAGATCTGGAAACTGATGATTAGAGAAATCCTTAGTTGTGTATTATAATCATGTTGTCCCATCTGTGGCTTGCTCTTTTGTCTCTAATGCAATTTTTTGAGAAAGATAATGTCCTCATTTCAATATAGCCAATTGACTAATTATATTCTTAATAGTGGGTTTTGTGTCCTATTTAAGAGATCTTTACTCACCCAAATTTATGAAGATATTCTCTATATTATTTTTACCTTTCAAATTTAGACCTATGATAAGCCAGGAATAGATTTTTGTTCACTGTGTAGTATAAGGGTCAAGATGAATAGATTCTTCTCCCATATAGATATACATTTGACCTAGTGCCATTATTTAAAATATTATCCTTGTCCTGCTTCTCTGTATTACCATATTTATCAAAGTTCAAGTGTCTGTACGTATGGGTCTGTGTCTGGTCCCCTTGTCTATCACTGCATGGATGCTACCTTAATTACTGTAGCTTTAAGTACATTTTGATATCCAGTGGGTGTGAGACTTGCAGTTTTGTGCTTTAAATTGTCTTGGTTTTTCTAGCTCCTTTGGCTCTCCATATAAACTTTGTGTTGGGGACCACAAATTCACAATGGCTAATCTTGCATACTTTCCTAGGGGATAAATGGAGGTTTGGGATTATCAGTATCACCCTTTTGAGATTTCCCACTATCTCTTTAGAGGTGTTGGGCCATCCTCTCCCATCCACTAAGACTAAGACTAAGACTAATACCACTGTCTTGGTTACTTTTCGCTCGTTGCCAAGACAAAATACCTGACGCCCAAAATTAGGGAAAGAAAGGTTTATTCTTACAGTTTCTCGGGAGTTTCAGTTCACACTTAGTTGGCTCCAAGTCAGCATGAGGTGACGGGGCTGCTGTTCATGGTGGCTGAAAGCTGCAAGGAACGCTAGCGAGAGAGAGAGAGAGAGAGAGAGAGAGAGAGAGAGAGAGAAGAAGGGGAAGACCCACCTTCCGTTACACTGTATCTCAGCTCCACCCCCCTGGGCATGTGCCAATCCCAGCGCTAGACAACAAACTGAACACAAGCACTAGACTCAGCCCCATCAAAAGTATAAGGACTTGGGGGTACATAGTATTACCCAATACAACCACTAAAACTGAAGACACTCCAGGGCAAGATCCTTCTTGGCATAGGACCGCCTCTACTTGAGTCATCTGACAATTCCCTCCTCAAATCCCCTCCTCATTCAATAAATGCCAAGGTTCTGGTTGCCTCATGGTCTTTTGTTCCTCATGAATAACTGGTCTTCTTGGATCCCTACTGCACTGCCATTTTGTCTCTTGCTCTTTCTTTCCACCATGCAAAGTAGCACCTTGCAAGAGACTGCAGGTTCACTGCAGGGGTCCTTGATAACGTCAGACTAACATCAATATCCACAAAAACTTTTGCTGGAATTTTAGTAGTAATCAGGTCAATCTTGTATATTTATTTGAGGAGAATTGCAATCTTTACTGTGTGGAGTCTTTCAATTCATGAGCATGGTATGTGCTTTCATTTATTTAATTACAGGTGCTAGGACTTGAATTCAGGGCATTGAAATGTTTCAGTCTTTTGAGAAGTTATAAATGGTATTCTATTTTTTATTTTGATGAGCATTGCTGGTATATGGGAATACAACTGATTTTTGTACATTCAGTATCCTGTAACCTTGCTGAACTCATGTGTTAGTTCTAGGAGATATGTTAGAGATTCACTGAGATTTTCTGCATAGATAATAATATAACCCATGATTGAGGACATTTTATTTTTTCTTTCCAACCTATTTGCCTTTTAGTTCCCTTCTTGCCTTATTACACTGTCCAAATTTTTAAGGGTGAGTTGAATAAGAATGGCAAGAGTGGGTATCCTTGCCATGTTCACCATCTTGGAGAGCAAGAATTAAGTCTTAACCACTAAATAGGATAGTTGTATGTTTCTGTAAATGTTCCATATTGCATTGAGAAAGGTCTTTACTATTTCTGTTTTCTGAGAGTTTTTTTCATGAATATGTATTGAATTTTATCCAGTATTTTTTCTGCATCAACTGATATAGTCATGTGCTTTTTTTCTTTAGCTTATTAATATAATAGATGGCACTGACATTCAAAAATTGAACCAGGATCCCTAGAATATCCCTTGATCCTAGTGTATCATTCCTTTAAATATTGTAGAATTATGTTTGCTAATATTTTGTTAAGGATTATTATATTTACTGTCTTGGTCTACTTTTGGTATCAGAATAATACAAGCTTTATAAAATGAATTTGGAAGTTTTTTTCTTCTTTCATATTCTGGAAGACATTGTATAAAATTAGTTCTAATTCTTTTAAAAATATTTGCTAGACTTCTCCATTGACCATCTGACCATCTGACCCAGAGAGCTACAGTTTGAGAATTTAAAAAATTATAAATTCAAGCCAGACGTGGTGGTGCACACCTTTAATCCCAGCACTTGGGAGGCTGAGGTAGGTGGAGCATTATGAGTTCGAGTCTGGCATGGGCTACAACACAAGCACAAGGTCAGCTTGAACATAGTGTGACCCTGCCTCAAAAAACTAGGGCTGGGAATTTGGTTCAGTGGCTTAAGCACCTGTCTGGCAGGTGTGAGGTTGTGAGTTTGAACCCCAGTGCCACAAAAAAAGAAAAATAATAATAGTAAGTTCAATTTCTTAATAGTTACACTGCTGTTTTAACAAAAAAAATTTTTTTTTCAGCACTGGAGATAGAACCCAGAACCTTAGCAAATTCTGAGACGGAGTCTTGCTAAGTTGCCCATACTGAACTCAAACTTGTGATCCTCCCACAGTGTTGGGATTACAGGCCTGTGCCATCATACCTGATTTCTGCTTCATATTGGTGAGTTATAAAAATTGGTGTTTTCAAGGAGGTGATCCATTTCTCCTAAACTGTCTGTGATGATTCACATAGGAAAATTTCATAAAGCTAACCTCCAGATCACCCCAGGGTGGGGAAAGTGATTAAGAGGAAGTACAATGAGATCAGTTTGCCCCTGAAAGAACATACCTATGTTAAAAACAATGTATTTGCTAAACCAAGTTCTTTGTATGGTTCACAGTCAGTTACAGATTGAACTCCTTGTTCTAGAGTTAGCCAAGAGTAACAGGTGACTATATTAATCAGGATATGGTTTTTTGCTTTAAATTCTGCCTGCTCTAAGGGGTCTGCATGGTTCTGCCATCTTCCTATATGGAGCAGGAAGTTTGACCACCAGACTTGGCTAAAGAAATGCTCTTCTAAATTCACAATTGGCTGCTTGGTTTCTTATGCTGGTTTTGAACCCATAACATTTGGGGGCTCATCCGGGATTCCAAATACATGGGAATAGGAGCCAAGTCTCCTTGAGACATTTATTCTTCAGGGGATTCACTGAGAGACATTCCTTGGCCCTGAGGAACTTTTTTTTCAAAGCGAAACTAAAAACCTGGACATGGATTTGAATCAAGCCATCAGGATTCTTACCGGTAAGACTGTTTCTGTTCAGTGGGGCGCCCCTCAGGAGTCTTGGCAAGAGTTGGATGCAACATAATCCTCAAGACTCGACCCCTGACCACAACAGTGGCTGGTGGTCTTAGGTTTTGTTAGTCTGTGTATCTGTCTCATATTGTCTGTCATTGTCTTCCTTGTCATGGGTCAGTCTGCTTCTGCTCCGTTGCCACCTTTGCAATGTATCCTTAACCATTTTCAGGACTTTAAACAGGGAGCCTCCAGTTACAGAGAAACCATTTATCCCAACAAACTCCCAACCTTCTGTGAACACAGATGGCCCACCTTCCCAGATATTAACTGGCCCCCAAAAGGCTCTTTAAACCTGTCTCTGCTTCAACAGGTCCACCAGGTCGTTTTTGGGACACCTGAACATCCTGACCAGATCATTTACATTCAAACATGGATTGATTTGGTCTTGGACCCCCCAAAATGGGTCAAATCTTAATGAACCCCACCACCAGCCCTGCTTGCAGGTTGTCGCTGTTTCAAGACTCCCGAAATGCAAAAGTCACCCTAGTCCTGAGGCCTCTCCCATCCTCACCTAACCTGATTTCTCACCTGCTTTATACCCACACCTCCCTCCTCCTCCCTACCATCCTCCCCACACCAACCCTGACTCTGCCTCACCCATGAGCCTGCCACATACTTGGAGTGGGTGCCCCTTTGCCCAACCCTCACCCCAAGACCCTGTGTCCCCTGATTCCTCCTCTGGGGCTACCTCCCCAGCTCCCCTCTTACTCATGAAGGAAACCCCCAAGCCAAAGGGAGCCCAGGCCCCTTCATGATCTATGTTCCTTTCTCAACCAGTGATTTGTATAACTGGGAGCTGCAAAACTCCTCTTTTTCCCAAAACCCTTAAGGATTAATTTCCCTCCTTGAGTCTATTTTCTACACTCATCAGCCCACCTGGGATGACTGCCAACAACTTCTCCAGATGCTTTTCACTGATAAGGAGCATGAGCACATCTGAAGTCTGAGTCAAACGCTCGCCCTGGGACCTGACGGTCATCAGAGCACTGACCCTGCCCGATTTGATTTGATTTTTCCCTCTGTTCACCCCGCACGTGATCCCAACGAGGATAGAGGTAAGGAGGCTCTCGAATGGTATCACCAGACTCTCTTGGATGCTTTAAAGGCAGCCGCCTGAAAGCCTACAAATTTGTCTAAGGTAACTGAGGTAATTCAGAGTCCTGATGAAGCTCCATCAGCTTTCCAGGAGTGCCTTCTAGAGGCCTATCTCATTTATACCCCTATTGACCTGGAGGCACCTGAAAACAGAAGAGCCTTAAATAGTGTGTTTGTTTCCCAGCTGGCCCAGATATTAGAAAAAAATTTTGGAAGCTGGAGGGATTTGAAGAAAAGGCATTGTCGGAATTGATGGACATTGCCCAAAAGGTTCATAACAATTGAGAAGACCCTCGAGACCTGAATAAACACATGGCCAAGGTCCTTATCACATTAGGAGAAAAAGATAAAGGCCCTAACCAAAGGGACAAGACCTCTCAGACAAAACCTCAGAGAGCTACCCTAGGTAAAAAACAATGTGCCTATTGTAAGGAAGAGGGCCATTGGAAAAATGAATGCCCCAAATGAAAGAACAAGCCTGCTGCCAAAGCCCTGACCCAAGAGACAAAAGACTGAGGGTGTCAGGGCTCTAAAGGCCCCTGAGAGCCCAGGATAACCCTTGAAGTGGGGGGGCAACCAATTAATTTCCTGGTAGATACTGGTGCCACGTTTTCTGTCCTACAACAACTGTGGGAACCTTGTCATCTGAAAAAACTGATATTCAAGGGGCCACAGGAAAAACAAAGGCCTACCTCTGGATGCAGGCCAGAATTGCAAACTTAGGGAAGGAGTCAATGACTCACTCCTTCTTGGTAATGCCAGAATGTCCATACACCTTGACTGGATGTGATTTGCTTCAAAAGCTACAAGTCCAAATCTCTTTTGAAGGGGACACCACTCAGGTTACATTCATGAAAGGACACCCCGAGGTTCCTGCTATTCTGTTCACCTGTGCCCTCATGGAAGAATCTGAAGCTCCAAATCTGAAGCTCAGGAACCTACAAGACAGTTATTAGAGGCCTGAAAAAAGGAGATCCCCAGGGTCTGTGCAGAAACTAATCCCCCCAGACTTGCAGTTGATCAGCCACCTATAGTAGTGACTCTCAGCCCCCAGGCTGCTCCAGTTCAAGTCTTCCAATACCCCTTTAGCCTCCAAGTATGAGAAGGTATCTCAAAGCATATTCAGAGGCTAAAGGAGGCTAAAATTCTCGTTCCCTGAAAATCTCCTTGGAATACCCCCTTGTTGCCTGTCCAGAAGCCAGGAACTATGGATTACCAGCCAGTTCAAGATCTGCGAGAGGTAAATCAAAGAGTGATGATGAACCATCCTGCTGTCCCCAAACCCTACACTCTTCTCAGCCTCCTCCCATGGGACCATATCTTCTATTCTGTCCTCCATCTCAAGGATGCCTTCTTCTCCTTCCCTCTGGCTCCAGTAAGTCAACCTTTGTTTGCTTTTGAATGGACAGATCCCATGACGGGGGAAACAGGACAACTGACCTGGACACGCCTACCCTAGGGGTCCAAAAATGCCCCCATCCTGTTTGATGAGGCACTGAGCAAGGACTTACAGGGGTTCCATATGGAACACCCATCCATCACAGTCCCATAGTACATCGACGTTGCGCCGCTGGCATCTGAGACCTTGGAAGCCTATACTGAGACCACTAAAGATTTATTAAAAGAATTAGACAAATTGGGTTACTGAATCTTAGCTAAAAGGGCTCAGCTCTGCACCCCCCATGTCACTTACTTTGGGTATGTGCTAGAGGCCGGAAGACGGACCCTGTCACATAAAAGGATTGAAGCCATCTTAAAGATTCCTACTCCTAGGACAAAGATCCAGGTCAGAGAGTTTCTAGGAGCCCTTGGTTACTGCCAACTGTGGATTCTTGGATTTGCTGAACTAGCCCAGCTGCTCTATGTCTCCATGGGAGGGAACCCAACAGAAGGGCTAATATGGACGAAAATAGAAGAACAAGATTTTCAAAAATTAAAATTGGCCCTTACTACAGCTCCTGCTTTGGCTTTGCCAGACCTAACCAAGGCTTTCCAACTTCATGTGACTGAGAGCTGAGGTAGCACCAAAAGGGTCATGACTCAATATCTGGGCCCCTGGAAGAGACCCATGGCCTATCTCTCAAAGTGGTTAGATCTCACTGCTGCTGGTTGGCCAAACTGCCTGAGGTTCCATAACTGTTACTGCCCAGTTGGTTAAGGAGACCACAAAACTGAAGTTTGGACAAAAACTTCAGATTGTGGCTCCCCATGCAGTAGATGCCCTATTAAAGAGTCTCCCCAACCAATGGTTCTCAAATGCCAAAATCGTCCAGTACCAGGCACGCTTACTGGACCCAGGTTGAATTGAATTCCTGTCCACCATGGCGTTAAATCCTGCCACCCTCCTGCTAGATGACGACCACAGAGCTACCCCTCCATGATTGCCTAGATGTTGTAGATGCCTCTTCTGACCTAACAGTTGACCTGACAGATGTTCCGATCACCAACCTGGAGGCCACTCTCTTAACCGATGGGAGCAGCTATCTCCATGAAGGTACCAGGGAGGCTGGAGCTGCCATGACCACAGAGACTGAGGTAATATGGGCCCAAGCTTTGGGATCGGGAGTCTCAGCACAAAAGGCAGAACTAGTGGCCCTCATCCAGGACCTAAGATGGGGAAAAGATAAGATTATAAATGTGTACACTGACAGCTGAGGTGCCTTTGCCACTGTACCCGTTCATGGGGCCCTCTACCAAGAAAGAGGACTTCTTACTACAAGGAGAAAGAAAAATGCTCCAGAGATCCTAGATCTCTTGGCTGCAATGTGGCTACCCCAAAAGGTGGCCATAATACATTGCAAAGGACACCAAAAGGATGACACCCCCGTATTCTGGGGAAATGCCTTGTCTGATAAGGCCCCCTGGGAGGCTGCCCTAAAACCAGTGGGGCCTGTTGAGATTCTCCCTGTACTCTCCCCACTGATTTTGGCCTGACCCAAGTACAGGGACTCAGACTTGAAATTGATGAGAGCTTTACAAACAACCCTCATGTCAGAGGGTTGGCACAAACTCCCTGATGGGTGAATTCTTGTCCCTGAGGTATTAGGATGAGAACTGATTCAAGAAACACAAAGGGCCATTCACCTGGGTGGAACAAAATTGGCCGGATTGTTCCGAGACCATTACTTTATCCCTAGGCTAACTCAATTAGCCGAGGAGACGAGCCACAGATGTCCATAGTGTATTTTGGTAAACCCCAAGTGACTCCCATTGGATGAACAAACCCATCAGTGGGGGCACTTCCTGGGAGATCCTAGGAAACTGATTTTGCTGAAATGGGACCGGGAAAAGGAGGATATAAATACCTCTTAGTGTTCATAGACACCTTTACTGGATGGACTGAAGCTTTTGCCACACGGACTGAGTCTGCTGTTGCAGTAACAAAAAAGCTCCTATATGAAACAGTGCCTCAATTTGGCCTGCCCATAGCCATGAAGTCCAACAATGGTTCAGCTTTTATAGCCCAGATTACCCAAAATTTGGCTAAGGCTTTAGAAATCATTTGGAAATTACATTGTGTCTACCAGCCTCAAAGCTCAGGCCAAGTAGAAAGGATGAACTGAATAATTAAACCATTTCCAAAATGGCTTTAGAGACTGGCAAAAACTGGATGAGTCTTTTCCCTTTTGCCCTTTTGCACGTTTGCTGTACTCACTGTATACAAGGTATTACTCCCTTCAAGGCCATGTACAGCTGGCCTCCCCCGCTGGTCCCTAAGATACATGATCAAAAGCTGGCTCTGTGAACTAATGGGGAACTTGTTAGATCCCTACAAGCCCTCCAGCTCTCCCTTCACCACCTCTTCCAAAGTCACCAGGCAACCCCTGAGAGACTTGATGATCCTCTGGTGGCCCTACCTGGATCTCAAGTTTGGATAAAAAAGAGAGACTCTACTTCCTTGGGTGCATGTTGGGAAGGACCCTTCACTGTGGTGCTGAGTACCCCCATGGCAGTGAAGGTCACTGGAAAAAGTCACTGGATCCATCACTCCCACATCAAGCTGGCTGCGGACATCCCAGAAGCAACAGGACACTTCAGACCACCAACGAACCACTAAAGGTCAAATTCCAATGCAAATCCTTATTTTCTGTTTGACTTATTTTCTTCATTTTAGCACCTGTACTGCTTCTGCTGCTCACCATGCTTCCTTTGTTCGTACCTGGTGGGCAACAGCCACCCTTGATGGACACAGAGTGGCAACAAATGAGAGTACTGGAAATCCTGAGCTGAGATTTGACCTTTGTGATCTGCTGGGAACTCGATGGAATAATCCTACCAGAAGCTATGAAACCATGAGAAGTTCAGACCAAGGGGACATAGGAGATAAGCCTGTGGCTCTAATGACTTAGAGTGAGGTTTATGACATGTTCAGTTCTGCTTGTCCCACAGATACCCAAGACTCAAACTATGGTAATCAGAATGACTTCTATTGTTACTCTTGGGGTTGTGAATCAGTAGCCCCTTGGAAACACACAGACACCTGACCTCGACAGAGAGATAACTGCAAAATCACCTGACCTCGACAGAGAGATAACTGCAAAATTGGGTCCTCATGCTAGCTAGACTGAAGGGAAAACATGTAGAATAAGATTATATGTCTCTGGTTATGACCCTGGAACACAGCTCATGATTCAAAATAGATTGGGTAAACAACAGCCATCAATGAGTGTCCTATTGGGCCCCTTCAAGAGGTCTCACTACCCACATCTCCCCCTAAAACCATCCTGAATCCTACAAAACCACCAAGGGTGATTTCTTCAAACACAGTCGCTTTTACTCATGTTGTGTCTTCCTACCCAACTCCTAAAACCCTTAGATTTTATGTACAATTACCTTAATAGGACAAATCCAAACATGATGAGAGATTGCTAGCTATGTTTGGACCTGGCACCTCCCTGCCATGTAGGGATAGGGGCCAACATATCTGTGGGTAACAGTTCTACCCAGATAAAAAATACCTCCCAGTTTACAGACAACTCATCCTATCGGTGGGGACAAAAGCCCATCCTAACCCTCGGCAATCTTCAAGGACAAGGTACCTTTATTAAAACTAAAACCTACAACCTAGAAGCTTCTCCCTACGCAAATGTCTGTACAGAGGTAATACAAATTGTA
>RJWM01012688.1:0-55738 GCA_004363535.1 Dasyprocta punctata
TTCATAAGAGCCTCAATATTGTTTTTTAAACATATCCATAAAGAAGGCAAAAAGACTAATATATATTTTAATGCCCAATAAGACAATAGATTAAGCCTATGATTTCCAAAATGTAAATATAGAACTGTATCTAGAAAAGTTGACATTAGAAAGTATTATGAAACAGATCACTTTAACATTTAAAATATCCTCTTGACAAGATAATTTTGTGTAGCTTTTATAAAAACATTCCAATTGTCTCAATACTTTGGTGTCAAGTTTTGAAATATTCATTCATGAGTAATTAAGTACTTTCTTCCTAATAATGGTGTTTTTCTCAAATCTTTAATGAACAAGGGCTTTTTTCTACTAACTTCATATATCTACTTCTTTTTGTATCCTGATACACAACGGCACTTTCTGCCAGAACCCTTTTTCTTCGGCCAGATTTTATGGAATCAGAAATCATCTAGTGTGTAACTGCGAACCAGAGCTGTTTTACTCAGTGTAAATCAAAAGCCTGTGTTCTCTACTTCTCTAAGCCCTTTACAAGATGCTCTTACACCAAGGTTTGCAGCCTACACAGCTGCTACTCATGCAGGGAGGGTAAGCATGTAGCTCCGCCTAGCCTAGCACCTGTGATGACGTATGCTTTGTATTTATTTGAAGAGATCTGTTCTCTAAAGGTTATTCAGTATACATACCCTGTTAATGGTCTTAACTCCATATAAGTTTTTAAAGTATTTAAAAGTATTTTCTAGGATGAATATTCATATTTATGGGGGGCCAGGTCAAAGTCATTTCTCCCAGAGCAGTCTCGGTAAACAGACATTGTCTCAGCAGTGATGTTCTTAATATATGATACTTTCAGTCATTCACCCAAATACTTACTGGCTGTATTTGTTTCACAAAACATCTTGTATATTTCTAAAAATACTTTAATTCTAATTCTGTCTTCCAGTCTTCTAGTCTCTTGGGTATATCTGTCACTTAGCAAGTCATGTTTTGTATAGCATAAACTTTACAAGAAATAATGACTTTATTTTATATAATATCATGTAACATCTTCATTAACATTCTGGAAGTGAAAGAATTAAAGAAAAATCTCAAAGCATAAAGTTGATACTTTCTTTTCCGTTTCTCTCTTCTAATTGCTCTGGAGGTACTGTGTACCAGAAAAGTCTATAAAACCAGCTCATCAATTCATTACAGAAATAATGTGATGAATAGCCAGTGTTTATTATTCCATAATGAATATGTCACATACCCATTAAGTATGACACTGAAACCAAGTTCTGAGTCTTAAACAAAATAGTGCATGGAGTTATTAACATGCTCTTGTCAATGCTTATTTGATAAAAATGGTTAGTCTAAAAATGTAATCATGCTAATTATGAAAAAAAGAAAGCACATCAATTTGTATATATATTTTTGACCAGCTACATGAAGGGACATGCATAAGATAGCATTTGATCATTAAAATATGTATCTTAGAGAATAATAAATCTATTGTGTACTATCCTTTCCATAATTCTTCTTTTCTAGATGAAAGAATCATAAAAGTACAGGAGCAGAGACAGCCCAGTAAAGTCACTGCACAAAGGAGTATGAAAGGACTAAACTGCATTGAAGTATTTCAGCTCCTGAGAGAGATATTTGGCATTTTTAAGTCCCTGTGCCAGAATTGACCTAGAATCAATCTACACATCCTGTTTATAAGTAGCAAGCAATATTATTCTTTCAGATATTTATTTTAGTCTGTATTTTCAGGGGAAAAAATGACTTTGAAGTTAGAATGTTACAGAACTGGTACTGAACTGCAAGAAAGATGCTCTGCACCAAGGAATAGGAAAGCAATTTACTTTATTACATTAGCAGGCTGATGCGGGGGATCACTCCCAGAGCATCAGCCCTGAACTGCAGTCAGGCTAGGGTTTATGTAGGGTTTACAAGCAGGAGGTGTAGAGGGAGAGGGTGTGAGAGTTAAGGACAAAAGCCTTAGTCATCAGTTACTAAGCAAGGCAACGCTTGGGACAGGTTATTAGGAACAGGATGTGTTTACAGGTTTGGGGCAGCACAGACACTACAGCTGGAAATGTTTGGCTTTATCTGGTTATACAGTTTTGTACAGAATGAGTACATCTTGTGGCCTTGTTGCATTAGTCAGGTAGGGGGAGCTCAAAGTTCTAAATTTCCATTATAACATCATCTTTGAATTTGGAATTTTTTAAAAAGTGGCAAGTTACATATCAGATTTATGAGATTGATATTATTAGGTGTTACAATTTTAATAGCTTGAAGAAAGTGTTGGTTTTTACCAAGCAAAATGGTATGTAGCAACCTCACTGCTATTGGACAAGTTTGTTATTGGAATTTCCACTTAAATGGATAAAACAAGATAAGTGGTAGTTGTAAGAATGAGCGTGTGTTCTGTTGCACAGAGCTAAATGCAGTAAACTTTCTTATGGTTGTTTGATTACATCGGCAACTGAAAGTGTTGTATGTGACCCAGTTTATGTCAAATTATAGTTATGGTCAGTTGTTTATTTAAATTATAGATTCTTTTAAAGAGGTGATTTGGTGACCAAACATTAATAAAATGTTTGTCACCCACAGAACTACTGAGTAATATTACAAAATATTTTACATTGGAATACAATGATAATAAGTTTATGGTGTACAGATTTTTTCTGAGCTTTTATAATTGTTTCATCCCAGAGTAGCTTACCCCATTCACAAAATTCCTGTGTATTCATGGCCCTTGAAAATGAAATTTACATACTTTTGCCATTTAAATCATACCCTACTTAATATGTAGATTACCATTCGAAAGTTTTTATTTTCTTTTATTATTATGAGATTCTAGTGGCTAATATCAGTTCATCCTGATTTGTATTTTTATCTTGCTTTTTTCCTTTGACAGATTCAAAGCTGTCTGCAAGGTGCATGGGAGTAGCTACTATAACTGCTCCTCTTGTCAGAGAAGTTACCAAGTCTACTTCATAGTGAACTACTTTATAGTGAAGCTGGGTTGCTCCACTTAAAATCTTTTATTGAACAACTTTTTTATGTTCAAGTAACAGGTATAGGGGATTTAATCCTTGCAATAGCCAGCTTTTCTTCCAGGCATACCCGGCGCTGCCTCTGCCTTCTCCTACCCTCCACCCCATTCCTGTGTCTTTTGTTCCACGAATGCATATTGTATGGTTCAGTGCTTATTTTTCTTTGACAGGAAAAAAGGCAAATCATTCGGTTGAAGGGGGAGGGCGAGGGCAATGCCATTTTTCACCCAGTGCATCAAGCGCAGTTATAATGATGTGAATTCCCAGAAAAGTCATAAAACAGTGAAAATAATGATAGGCCAGCTCCCATGCTGACAGCTGTGTGGCACACGAGACACTGAAGACAAGCCCAGCGTGGTGTGGGTCAATACTGTGGAATACATGGCACCGTGGCGAGGCAGTTGTTGAACTCGGTGGCCAGCTTTTGTTTGGGGATCTTTCCCAGCGTGGGGTGTGCAGGGGCTGTCAGAGACTTCCTGACTCCTTGGCAAGCATGTCATTGGCCCTGTGCCAGACTTGCTATTTGGTGGCTAACTTGGGCCAGGTGGAAAAGCTCGTATTTGCTGGGTATTTCCTCTTCCTGACTTTGGTCACTCATCTAATCGTTAGTTCAACAAGTGAACCTTGGGATCTTTGTTTTCCCACAGCAGCTCAATGGCCATGATTACAGAGAGAAATTTTCTGCATCTGTGCCAATTAATTATGAGATGTGTTGATTGTCTGGTGCTCCATACTTCTTGTGAGAGGGAAAGTTGCTTGGTTTTATTTTTAGAGTTTTTCAGAGAACTTTGCACATCGTTGTTTCATTCTTAAGATTTGAATAGCTAAAATCAGCCAGTATGTGAGGGCCAGGGTTACTGTTAGAAAGGAGAAAGCTCTATCTGGTTTTTACAAGAAAGTGCTAAAATAGGCCCCTTGCTTAGCCTGGGTCTATGTTTTGAATGTGTGAAGCCGGCATGTGTGTGTGTGCACAAAAACTGATTAATGCTGCTTCCCTCCGGAAGGGTCTCCTCCACCACCCTGTTGGTCTATGCCACATGGGCAGGAGTTTTGCCATCATCTTAAATCTTTGATAACTTCAGCCTCTCTGTGGTTATGGCCACCCATTCTGGTTCTTTCTGTCTTGACTCCAAGGTACAGAAGATGAATCCTGAAGGATGTGGGATTCTGGGAGAGGTGCCTTCAAACACACCAGGAGGTGAGGCCTGGAGAGGCTCACACTATGAGGAGTGGCTGTAGCCTGGGCTGTTGTGCTCTGTGCATGAGAATAGTTTTATTTCAGGAGCCAAAAGAAGAAAATGGGTGGTATTCACACTCTGATAGAGGAGCAACAAATGTCCCCACACTCTTGGTCTCTATGGAGCAATACTTTTTGCAGAATACCCATGAAGGTTGGTCAAGTCATGGTGTTAAGGGAATTTCTTTTTCCAGTGAATTTTGCCACTACAAGGCCAAATGTACCCCTTCCCCTGCTGGATACATAGCTATATAGGTATGCTATTCTATTAATTGCATTTTAATTTTGGGCTCTGCTAGAGGAACTGGAATTATTTTTTCATGCCTTAGTTTTTATATTTTTGATCACTGGCCTCCAGGAAATATTTTTAGCTAGAGAAAAACATGTATATCATTGGTGGATAGGCACTTGCTACGGCATCTGGGGGTATGGGAAATATGCCTGGTCCTCAGGAGTGATTCTGAGTGTCCCAGGACATGACAGGAGTCCTGTCTCTCCTGTTGACTTGCTAGGTTAGTTGCTCAAGCTCCTTGAGTTTGTGAATACCCTTTTAATTTCTTGATCATGAGTTCACAGAAATCAGTTAGGGGAGTTTTTCTCTTTTCTTTCCTCTGTGTGTGTTAGCTTTTCCATTGCTCAGGCAAAAATATCTGACAAACAGGATTTAAGGGAGGAAAGGTTTATTTTGGTTCAAGGTTTGGGGGGTCTTAGTCCATGATTGGCTGGCTCTAAGAGAGAAACACTGTGGTTGAAGGGTACGACAAAGAAAAGCTGCTCATTTCATGGCATCTTAGAAGCAGGGGGCAGGAGAAGAAAGAGACTGAGGAGAAAGGAAGGGGATGGAGACAAGATAGCCCCTTTAAAGGCACACCTGCAGTGACCTTCCTCCAAATGGAACCCACGTCCTGGGTAACCCACTAGCTGTGAATCACTGATGAGGTTAGTGGCCTCATGATTCAACTGCCACTTTGGCCTCACCTCTGAACATTTCAACTTTGGGAATCTAGCCTTATTGTATGTAGTTTTAGGGGCAAGGAAGGGTTACACACTAACATTTATGCACAAACAGGATTTTTAAAGTAAACTCTTTTTTTCTCTCTTTGTGTTGACTTTCTTTAAGCCTCAGTGAAGGCTATGCAGATAGAATTTATACTGACTCTTTTTTTTTTTTTTCAGTGGTATTGTGGATCAAACTCACAACCTTGCACCTGCCAGACAGGCGCTTAAGCCACTGAGCCAAACTCCCAGCCCTAGTTTTTTGAGACAGGGTCACACTAAGTAGCTCAGACTGGCCGTGCGCTCACGTTGTAGCCCCAAGCCGGCCTCGAACTCACAGCACTCCTCCTACCTCAATCTCCCGAGTGCTGGGATTAAAGGCGTGCACCACCATGCTCGGCTTATACTAACTCTTTTTGATAGAAGTTTCATATATATTACACATAGCAACATATGTTGGTCTTGTGATAGATATTGTATGCATGTTAGACATAGCAGCATATACTTCCTCCTTTTGATAGAAATACATCTCAGTTTTCCTTTCCTTTTAAAATAAATTGAAATATTCTTCAACTTTCTCTTTCAGTCCTGGGGATTGAACCCAGGGCATTCACACTGTGCTACATTTCCATACCCCTCCCCTTTTTACTTAATATATTTTATTTTGAGACTGTGATTTACTAATATATTTATTTAATATATTTATTAATATATTATTTATTTATTTATTTATTTATTAATATATATTTAATTTTGAGACAGTGATTTACTAGATCACTAAGTTACCCAACCTGGGCTGGAACTTGCCATCTTCCTGCCTCATCTTCCCAGAGTTCTGGGATTACAGACACGCACCATCACGCCTGGCAACATATTTTTGATAATACAGACAGCACTCACACTTTGAAGTAAACTCATCAACACAATAATATGAAAGAATTGACTGCCAGATTCATTCCAAATAAATATAATTTGAAGTTAAAGGCGTAGACCCCAAACCTCTCCAAAACTTACAATGAAAGAAAAGGAGAGGGGTACAAATCTATCTATCTACCTACCTACCTACCTATCCATCCATCCATCCATCTATCTGAAATGATGTCTTTATAAAACTAAGGCAAGAATAATATAGGCAAATATGACACATATAGGAAATAATTGCTAGATATGTGCACTTAGTTATGTTGGAATTAAAGAACAGAGACAAGAGTTTCAGGGGTGTTTGTGCACAATAAGAAACCCCAGGCACTGTGAGGCATTTACTCTTGCAGAGCTCTTTCAAGTGGTCACCAGCTCTCAACAGCAATTGCATCTGAGTAGTGTTCAAACAACCCTGACACAAGTCCCTCAGTATATCATTATCTAGTCTCATGTTTAACCTTTTCTTACAGCTGCCCCAAAGTCCAGAGTTTTTAGTTAGTGACAGAGGAAGGTATAAAAGGTGTCTTTCCCCTTTCTTGACTGCACAACTGTGAGAAGCATAGTTACCTGAACATTGTCTTTGTTTTTCTTTTCTTTGTCCTATGAGGGACTAGATATATGTGAAAGTGAAGTGACTAGCAGAGACAAGCCAAGCTTTATGGCGAGTATCAATACAAGCTGAACTTCTTTCTTTCCATGTTTTGTTTGTTTAGTACCAGGGATTGAACCCAGGGCCTTCACACTGAGCTATACTCCAAGCCCTTTACAGCATTTTTTATTTTAAGGCAGTGTCTTGTTAAATCTCTAAATTGCCCAGGCTAGGTGTGAACTTGCAATCCCCCCACCTTAGCCTCCCCAAGTTCTAGGATTATAGGTGTGCACTGCTGTGCTTGGCTTCTTTGGTCACTTTTTACTGAACTTCTTGCTTGGTTAACTCTATGCTTGTAAGTGAGAAGAGTAAGGGAGGGCAGTCACTCATGGACTGAGTGCCTCCCCTTGTCTCCAGTATTTCTGAGCTTGTTATTACGGAAGCTCGTGTGCCAATACAAGCTGCAGGGTTGCGGACAGGGTCGAGAATTGCAGGGATAATTGTGCTGGGACAGACCCCACCCAGGCACCTCCTTATAGTAAACAAACCCGACTTGCCCAGTTGCTGTGCAGTCTCATGTCCTTAGTGCCTTTGGAAGTGTGTTGCGTTTCTGTTAGGAGAGGCATTTGGAAATGATGGCATCTCTGATGTCTCCAATAGAAACTGGAGATCGCATTCCTGACTTGACATGAGTGGAGATGGCCTGGAACCTAGCAGTCAGCGGGGAGGCCAGAGGTAGATGACCCAAAGGACCTTCCCACCACTGCGCCACAGCACCAGCCTGGTACAGGGGCAACTGACTACTGGCTTATGTTCTGGCCCCAGTGTCAAAATCGGCTACCCACGAGCATCCCTGAAGTTGGCAATGAAGGTGGTGCAGGGGGATGAGATGAACCAGGGAGGCCCGAGCCGGATGAACAAAGAGAGGGAGGGGTGAAATCAGAGCAAAGAGTGCAGCGAGGCATTGAGATTACCTAGAGTTGACTTTTGAAATGGCGAGAGGAAGTTTCCCCCCTTTTCTTGAAAACAGCCCATGGAAATTTTATTCTGGCTTTCATTTCTGGAGGCATCTTTGTGGTTCTGCAGGAAACTCAAGGTACCTCTAGCTTGGCCTTGAGTCTTTGACAGAATTAACCTCTTTGTTTAGGACCTCATCCTTTCTAAAAGGTGGTTCTATCTCGAGGTCTGGGGGTACCACACAACCCAGCCTTTGGCCTCAGCAGAACTGTTGTTTTAGGGGTTTTCCCCACTTTTCTCCTGGCCTGTCAGTTAGGCTCTTCAGACTACATTAATGGCAAGCTGAGAACTTCATCTGGATTATCTTCTGTTTCATAGACAGATTGCTGATTATCACATATAACAAATGTCCACTGTTACATATTTGAGAGGCAGTTTGGTTTAAAGAAAAGTACTATGACTTTGATCACGTCACTTAATTTCAGAGGACCATAAAACTCATGGTTTGATTTAACTGACTTTAAGGACACTTGACAGTAGGAAGGATAGAGACTGAGGACATGTAAGTTTTTAGTAATTTTCTTGGCAGTGCTACTTTAAATCCTACGAATAAGTGCAACTTTCTTCCTAGCTACCTAGAGGTCTCAAGCACAGCAAAAACAAAGGGAGGCTTGGCTAGTGCTGACTGAGGGGCTTGTGCTGCAGAGCAGTTTATAAACTTAATGTGTGTGTGTGTGTGTGTGTGTGGGTGGGTGGGTGTGCGTGAGCGCGCCCTGCTTGGAAATCAGGTGTGTAAACTCCTCAGTAACCTGTGCAGGGGTGATTCCCACTCCTGCTCCTTCTCTCTGTTCAGGACCTCAGACCTGCTTTTCTCTGTGCTTTCCCAGCATCTTATGTGTGATGTGGTGGCTGTCCTGTGTCCCTTGTGGGACAAAATTAATCTGTACAAAATCCAGTAGCCTGGATAAAATGTCTTCTTTCTGCAGTTTCACTAGACCCTGAAATCTTTACCTAAAACAGTTTTTAAACACAAAGTTAAAAAAAAAAAAAAACTGGAGGGAGCCTGCCAGCTGCTACTGGTGACCAGAGCGGGCCAGGAGAACCAGATAGCCTTGCCCCCACTAGCTCACTGGCCACCACTGGGACCCGTATCCAGCACGGGTCAGGAGAAGCAGCCAGCCACACACCAACATGCCTGCTGCCATTGGGAGTCTCAGTGTAGTTGCATGTGCCTGAGAAACCAACCCTGCACCCCACCTCCTTCTTGGGAATGTAAGTTAGGAGAAACCCAGGTGCCTCTCCTATTCCCCTACACTGCACGTGAGCAGCCAATGCGAGAAGCACCTGGGACCCCACAACCAGCTTGTCCAAAGGAACTGAGGAAAACGTCAAGATGGAGCAAAGGGCAATCTCAGACCTCCAGTCCACACAGAACAAGTCTAGGAGACACAGACGTGGAAGAAAATGGAAGTTGCACACCTGAAATTTCTGAAAGGTTAGCAACTGAAGTAAAGAAACAACTTCATGAGGTTGTAAAAGTAATCAGATCAGAAATAATATCTCAGGTAAAAGAAAAAAATGACAAAAAATTAAAGAATTATTGAGCATATCTATAAAGAAGACATAAATAAGAAAGAGGAGCACAGGAAAATGATGGAAACCTTGAATGAACAATATAGGAAAGAACTAAGATATATGAAACATATTCCAAGAGATATCCTGGAAATTAAAAACAGCATTGAAAGTTGGCAAAACCCCTTGAAAGAAACTGAAGATAGACTTTCAGGTTTGCAACTAGCAATTGTGAAAGGGAAGATCTTTATAAATAACAAGGAACTAGGAAATAGCAATTCAACAGCTGCAATACAATGCAAAGAAAAATAATTTAAGAGTGACAGGAGTTGGTGAAAAAGCAGGGGTCAACACAAATGACATAAAAGACTATTTACAGAAGTAATAGCAGAAAACTTCCCAAGCGTGGGAAAAGGACCTGACATGCAGATAAATGAGGCATATAGAACTCCAGCTAGCCATAAATAAAATAAATTTATACAGAGACATATAATAATCAAGATCCCAGAAATTCAGCACAAGAACAGAATACTAAAGGCTGTTAGAGAAAAGAAACAGATCACCTATAAAGGAAAACCCATCAGAATCAGGGCAGACTTCTCAACACAAACCATCAAATCAAGAAGAGCTTGGAGTGAAGTATTTCAAGTTCTGTAAGAAAACAACTTCCAACCCAGATTGACATATCCTTCAAAACCTTTAAAATTAATGGAGAAATAAGACAGTTCCATGACAAAGAACAACTGAAGGAATTCATGACTACCAAACCAACCCTACAAAGAGTACTAAAGGACATTCTAGAGAGAGAGAAAAATGACCATGGTTCCAGAAACAGTGGCAGAGGGGGATTACCGAGTGGGGCAAGCAGTTGAATGGAGGGGAAAAGTAGGTAGTCAACGACAGGAAAATAGCAAGGCAGAGACAAGCCAGTGCATGTTGGCCATAACCATTAATGTAGATGGTCTCAATTCACCAATAAAAAGAAACACAGGCAGAGTGGATCAGGAGACAGGATTCATCAATATGCTTTATACAAGAAACACATCTGACTCAAAAGGAATTTCATGGACTAAAGGTTGGAGGAGAGAAGACAATGCTCCATACAATGAGGACCAGAAAAAAGCAGGGGTAGCTTGCCCATCAACCACAAAATGGATAAGAAATTTATGGTATTTTTATACAATGGAATGTCACTCAGCCATAAAGAAGGATAATCTTGAGGGTCTTATAGATAAATGGATACAACTTGAGATCCTGCTCATAGGTGAAATGATTTGGACTCACATGGGTGAGTATCATGTTGTCTCCTTAGTATAAAAAACTGAAGCAGTTAGTGGGATCCAAAGTGTACGATAGATATTGTGAAAGTGAAAGGGGAGGATATGGCTAAAGAAAAGAAGGAACAACTGGGATGGGGGAGAGGAGAAAAGAAAGAAAGAGATTATATATATATATATATATATATATATATATATTATTGTCAGTAATATATATTTTTTATTAGTAGTAGTATATGTATATTACTAATAATTATACTACTAATGTCTGTTTACCCTACAAAAAAGCTGTTTGTGCCTTCATTGTTTGATCCTCTTTTCATGCATGTGTCTGGTAATCTGAACAACCAGTTTGAGGACAACAATAAGCAACATACTATTCTGTTTTGAAATTCTGTATCATTGTTTTTATTCCTTTTACTTTTTTGTTTTAAAATAAAAAAATTAAAAAATAACCCTGAGGGATAGCTTGCAGTATTTTCATTCCTTGCATATTTATAGAGGTAATACCACACTGCTGTTATTATTCTCATTTTACAGATAAGAAAATTAAAGTGGTTAAATAATTGATCCCCAAAACCAAAATCAAAATGGTGATTTCAAATATTCAAAGTATCTATAAAGGAAGAAAAGAGATCTAAACTTATCTCTAATAGATTTATGAAAAGAATAAAGTATAAAATCATTTAATAGTATATGAATAAACTTCCAAATCTGAATGCTATGTTCTTTATAGCATCAGTCATTCTTTCCATGTCATCTTCCCAAAAGGATATTGTGAATTAATCAATATTTTAACTTATTTTGATAGTATCATAGCAGCCCACAGACTACTAGTATATTATGACTGTCACTGATACACATGAATCTTAAAAATCTGGCTCCTTAAATTTCCAACCACCTTACACACACAAAACATTTTTTTTGGTACCAGGGATTGAACTCATGATCTCACGCTTGCCAGTCAAGGGCTGTGCCACTGAGCTACATCCCCAGCCCTAAGATAATATTTTATAAGAGGCCATAGCTTATGACTTTATACAAGCACTTCCTAAAACTGAAAAACTATTCTTACAGCTTTCTTCAGTCTCTAATGTCTCCTCCTCAGGAAGATTCTTAATTATCAAGCCAATATCATAATTGTAATTTACTAGTATTTTGAAGACCTTTTCCCTTTTATTCCTCCTCTAGCTATCTGTAACCCCAAGCCTGAATTCAAACTCCTTTAATGCAAAAATTCAATGAAATGCTACAAACTTACTCTTTGCTCTAAGTGTTGGTACCCATCTCTTGAATTCACTCTTTCAGCTGTGTATTGTAGACTTAGGAACCAAAACCACATGAGGACCAAAGCTGAAGTCTTCCCCTGGTCCTAAAAGAGTTCAAAATAATCATAAAGCAATGAAAAACAAAACCAGTGTGCCATTTTTAGACCTCCCAACATACACAGGAAAATTACAAGAAATGTTACATGTTTATTATAGCTAATGTACAGCAAGAACTCAATGTGTATAAAAAGCTGAGAAGCATTTTGTCACATAATCATCACATCTGTGAGAGGTACTATTAATATTATTGTCACCTTGTAAGACCCAGTTAGTGTGATATTCCCAAGGTTAACTAGCATAGCTAGAACTGAAAAATTTCTTTTGACTCCATACTTTGCCCAATCAGTTGGGTGTTTCTGCTCTACAGTGATAAGGAATCTTTTGAAAATTTTCATTCCATAACTAGTAAGTAGTAAACATAAGACACAATGTGTTAGTTAAGAGATCTAAGCTGCCATCCTGGAAAACATTAATATTTATATATGATAAACATTCATTGATCTCACTTAAAGGAGAATGCTCAAGCTACGATACTATAAAAATTTAAAAACAAAAAGTTTCCCAAAAGACATTATTTTTAAAATTAAAATTGTAATTCCTCAAAAGAAGCTATAAGCTCGTTTCTACAACTAAAGCAACCTGCTTCCAGCAGTTAGAGGGAAAATTAGTTGGCAGACAGTTCTAGATTAAAGTCAACAAAACTCGCATTAGAGAAAAATAGATGCCATACAAAGTACCCACCGCACACCGCGCGCAGCAGGGTGATCTGATTGGCAGCTCGGCCACCAGCACCTGCAGGGTCAGCAGCGCTCTGTCTACCCAGCAGCAGAGCAGCTGACAGATGTTCCATGGAAGTGAAGGTGGCCCTGCAGCGCCCTCTGGGGGTCGGCGTGGAGCTGGCGGAGTCCTCTATCTCAGCCTTGACTTGCAGAGGACCCGGCCAGCGGCTTTCTTCCCACTGGAGGAGTCACGGGATGGTTGCGCACTGAGGACTTCGCTGTAGACTCCCAGCGATCGGATCAGGGACAAAAAAGCAAGTTTCGTTTTCTTTCAGATCACGCAGGGGACACACGAAGACGCCGCTTGCCACATGCGGCGAAGACGTTGAGGCTGGCCGCGAACTCCACGGGACCACAGACAACAGCCGCGAACCCTTCAGAACCGGTTCCAAGAAACAGACACACGCGCCAGGCTGACAGCTCCCCGCGCGGGAGGGACCGCCACACGCCCCAACGGCCGCACCCAACGGCCGCACCCTCCAACCGCGCTGTGGCTGCCCAGGTCCCTCAGGGATGGAGATCACCGAGATCACCAGGCCGTCCTCTGCGTGGTCGCTGTCCAGGCCCTCAGGGATAAAGATTGCAACACAATCCTAGGTGCTGTCGCTGTCCAGTTCCTCGGGGATGGAGACTGCCAGGTGAGCCTCGCACTGCGTTCCAGCAGGTCATGCAGAGGGGGACCAGGAAAATTCGTCTGCAGAGGACAAAGGCACGGAGGGTGTGCTTTCCTTTTCATACTGATGCTCAGGAAATTTCTGTCCATGCTGGCCCCTGAAGGCCCGTCCTTTAAAGCAATACATAGGTTTCCACATTAGGCGGGACATTTTAACATAATAAATTATCTGTTCTAAATACAAGTGCCCTCTTCCCTACTTTTTCTCTGCTGGATTTGAAGAGCCTGCACCATGTACTGCTCCAAACAGCTTTCTTTTCTTTTCCTAAATAACAATAAATGCCCTCAGTGGGAGAAATAAAGTAACCTATTTACTGTATTTGGAAGAAGCAGACGGCTGGTACTTATCCACATGTCTGATTTGTTCACAGACCTCCTCTTCGAGATCCAGCACGTCCCACATGGCCAGGAACGACTTGAACCACGAGCTTTCTGCCCCTTCCTGCACATAGGCCTTGTGGGAGAAGACGTAATGGTGGGCAATTGCTGCCACTGACATCTCCACACAGATGAGGAACTCCTAGAACAGCAGCAAAAATAGCAGTTATCTTTGATTTTAATCTAGTTTTCTAAATTGCTTTCATCAAGTGCTTTTCAAAAGTACTTAACTTTCAGCAGTCCTTTCTTTTCTTCTCATAGTACACTCATTTTGCTTTTCCCCAAATTATTTTTTACTTCTTTGTAAAAGGACAAAATCTGAATCTATTTTTCACTTTCTAAATCAAATATTTTTTAGCAAATTATACTATTTTCAATCAACCACCCAGAGACTTAAGAAAAAAAGAAAGATAAGCGGACTATGAAAACCAAAATCCAGGTTTCATTTCTGGTTCTGTTACAAATCATTAGGTATAGCCAGTTTCTCTAGGATTTCTGTTCGGTTTCCTGTGGTCCCATGGCCTGCACGCTGTTAGTGGAGCTGACAGGTAAATCACGCTTAAGGAACACTTGAGTTCTCCTACGTTCAGAGACAGCACTGCTCACCTGCAGTCCCATGGACACCTCTTCTGGAGAATGCCATTCTCATAAAGATGCTTTAGAAATGATGTTATATTTCATCAGCATAGCAATGATGAATCCTTGCCTATATGTTGGGAAAAGGAAAATGCAAAATCTTTACCAAGCATAAAGTAAGCAGCTGTTTTAAAAATACATCATACAAAATAGCTAAAACCCCAGTACAACCTATTGACCACCACCACCCTGCCTTCACAGCCTACTCCTAAGAAAACTGTGCATCTACCTTAGATGCACACACTTGCTTTACAAATGCACTCTTCAAATACAGTTTCATTGGAGGAATTTTGATTATGGAGTCTCAGAACTCTATATTTTGTTTATATATCTTTGTTTTGAAGACATGCACACATAATTACATTTTAAATTGTTCCTATATGTTGACAGTGCCTAATACCTTGTACAATAGGTAGCTGAAATAAGGACAGATACTCAAATATTATTCATGTATTAATTAGTCAGACTTTTTTAAAAGAATAATTTTGAAACCAGTATTGTATAAACCACTGGAGCTGCAGATAAACTCAGAAAGGGTCTCACTCCAAGACATCAAGTCCTGTTAAGGATTTCAAGCCAATCTAGGGATAATGCCTCAGGTTAATTTCTCTTTTTTAGAATTTTTTGTGATAGTAAGAATTGAATCCAGGGTATCTATATCCTATTGCCCCTGAACTACAGTGCCACACCTTTTTAATTTTTAAGATAGGGTCTCACTAAGTTGTCCAGGCTGACCCCAAACTTGCAATCCTCTTGCCTCAGCCTCCCAAATAGCTGGGATTGTGTGTGCCACAACAATGGCCACATGTTAATTACAACAGATACACTGTGTCAACTTGGAAAGCTTAGAAGTTTAACTAAGAGACTCAGCAGGGAGCCAGGGTTCTTACTTTGTAAATATCCTTCTCCTGTGCAAGAGGAGGACAAAGAGGTTTTGTGAGTGCTACACCTGCTCTGGAGGTGGGGGTAGCCTGTGTACAATATGAGGGAGGAAAACAGGCTTGCTCTTACTCACTTTGCTCTGGCTGCTTTTGCTGACTACTGCCTTGAAGTGTTGCCCTGGTGCCATGCTACGCTGCCTTGCAGCCAGCTGATTATGGACTGAAACCTCCACCAACAGTGAGCTAAATAAGCCTTTCCTTTCCTCATTTTGGGTGTTGGGTATTTAGTGCAGCAATGAGAGAAAAGTCACCGAGACAGAATTTGGTACCAGGAGTGGGGCCCTTGCTGTGACTATACCTAACCACGTGGTTCAAAAGCCTTTCGGAATGGCTTATGGGAAGAGTTGGGAAAGGTCTAAAGATGTCTCCTAGAAGCATAGAGCTGGAATGCATTAGGCTGTTCTGTATGGGAGATTCTGGTCAGAGCTCAGAAGGCCAGAAGGCTGATAGAAATCCTGCTGGTAAAGACTGGGCTTGGGAGGTTTCTGCTAGAAAGGACTGCATTGATTGCTGGACTCCAGGTGATGCATGTTATGAGGGCAGTGTGTGAAGCCAAACGTGCAGTGAAGAATCCAAAAGTTTGGAAGAAATCCCCGGTACCGCAAAAAAAAAAAAAAAAAAAAAAAAAAAAAAGTTTGGAAGAGCCAGGAGCATGGATCATCTAAGGAAAGCTGCAAGGAGAGAGCAAAGTGGGCCTAAGAGAAAAGCTGTGGGAGTAACAACCACCAGAAGTGCCATGGGGTGGGACCACACAAGTCCTTTGGAGATCACTACTTGTCACACGTTGCTTCAAATGCTCGATGTGCAACTACAGGACTTACTGTTTGCCCTGCTGAATTTTGGACCTGCTTTGTTCAGAATGCTTTGTATCCTCGTTTGTACTTTTTGGAATGGGAATGCTTATCTTGTGCCACTACATTTTGAAAGTGTTTAGCTTTGTTTTCATTTGTACGGGAGCTTGCAGTAAAGATTTGCCTTACATTTCAGAGGAGACCTGAGACTTGAATTTTTCATCAATGCTGAAACTGTTAGGGCTTTGGTAACTCTTTTAGATGGACTAAATGCCTTTTGTATAAAGAGATGTGCATGAGTCTTTGTGGGGGCAAGGACAAATGTTATGATTCTAATGTAAAATAATATTCAAAGACTTAATGTTGGTTCTTAAGGATTGTAAAACCTGTTATTATAATATTCAAATTGTGAAATGGTAAAAATAAACATGCCTTTGTATCTGCATACCAGTTTTAAAAATGTGTCTGCTTGCCAAATTGACAAGGGATGGATTGTTATGGTTGATACACTATGTAAACTTGAGAAACTTAGAAGTTTAACTAAGAGACCCAAGGAGCCAGGGTTCTTACTTTGTAAATATCCTCCTCCTGTACTACAGGAGGGCAAAAAGATTTTGTGAGATTTTGTGCAACCTGTGTACAATATAGGGGAGGAAAAGAGGCTTGCTCTTCCCCTGCTTTGCTTTGGTTGCTTTTGCAGGCTGCTGCCTTGAACTGTTGCCCCTGTGCCATAACACTTTGCCTTGGAGCCAGCTGATTATGGACTGAAACCTCCATAAACAGTGAGGTAAATAAACCTTTTCTTCCTTCATTTTGGGTTGGGTATTTTGTCCCAGCAATGAGAGAAAAGTAACTGAGACAGACAGGATCTCACTAAGTTGTCCAGGCTGACCTCAAATTTGCAATGCTCTTGCCTTGGCCTCCCGAGTAGCTGGGATTGTGTGTGCCACCACACTGGCTCCATGTTAACTACAACAGTATATAATAAGATAAACAAGCTTTCAGAAATCTATAAAAAATGGTCACTTGAATGCCACTTTAAAGATGAAAAGGAAAAATCTGAATGTTTAAAAGGATGGTTAACAAGTTATAGATATACAACAGAATACTAAGCAAAAATAGAAACTCCAAACAACAAAATTATATTTCACTTTACTGACAAAAGAACTATAACTAAAATATACTGAACATATATTGTTCAGTTCTGGAAGTTTTTATAGTGTAAAATCATTTCTATGAAGTTTTACATAAGACACATGTATATCAAAATGTTAATCATTCTTTCTGGCAGGATTTCATGGATTCTCCCCTTTCCTCTTTTTATATATTGTTGCTATTCTGTTAAATTTGGTAAATTGTTTTGTTTGGATAAGCCCCTCTAACCTGCCCTTTTTCCTAAACCAAAACCACATAGAGTTTTGTCTTCTATTTTAAAGAGTATTTATTGATGAACATTTTCCATATCATTCAATATACTACATCATGTTTTGTTTCAAACCACATAGTATTCTATATGACTGCAGGATCAGGATTTATTTTGATGATTCCTTTAGTGTTGAGAAAACTAGGCTATTTCAAATTATTTTTAATACATGGGACAGTGACCATCTGATTATTTATTTATGAAAATTCTGAGAGGACTAACAGATTGAACTTGTTTTTAAGTAGAGGCATTTTAATCCACCTTCTACATTAACAGTACATTAAAATCAACACTTTTATTACCCTTTAGAGAATAGAACCTTTAAGAGAAAGCAACACTTACCAAAAAGTGAAAATAAGAACTAATTTCACACATAGAAATTTTCCAATTGGGTAGAGTGGCCTCAATTCTGTCTTGAGTACGATGTAAAATGAGAACAGATAGTACATTGCCAACTGTGAACAAGATTCACATATAAACATCTGTATTAACAATAACTCAAGCAATATTAAATTATAAAACAGAGACTTGGTACAGAGTAATGTTTCGGGCAAATTTTTCTAGGCTTTATTACTCTATTTGTAGATTAACAACAGGCTTTTAACATTTGCTGTAGATGAACATATACAACATCAAAGGCCTCAGAAGAGATGTGGAATGCTTTCCCTGGGGATAAATGCTCACTTATTGGAGCTCGGAAAGAGAACAAAAAATAAATGACAGACATAAATGAAGGAAAAGACTTATGCAAAAAAAAAAAACTAATCTGTAATGGCTTTTAAATCCAAATTACCATTAGTTTTTTTAAGGGTTTGGCTTATTACTTAGCCTATCTTACATAATATTGTATGTATTCTAAGACAACATCTTAACTCAGTACAATTTCAACAAAATAGTGACCTTTAAATCAGAAAATAAAAACAAGTTTTCTTCAGGATGCTATTTTAGTCCAAGTGAATTTACTTTTTAAATGCCTGAGGTTTATTTTAGAATTCAATTATAAAAATGTAGTGTAGCACATGAATAGCAAGAACATTTTCCTAAAAGTTCACTTTTTCAATTAAAATAATTAAATTATCATTTAAAATATTTCAGAATATGAAAGCAATGAAGGAAGGATAAAGTTATTCAGATTCCTATTCAGTCATTCCTTTGTACACACACACTCTTTTTTTTCTTTCTTCTTATGCATAGCTGCAGGTCAAACCCAGGACCTGACACATGCTAAGCATTTATTTTGATGATTCCTTTAGTGTTGAGGAAACTAGGCTATTTCAAATTATTTTTAATACATGGGACAGTGACCATCTGATTATTTATTTATGAAAATTCTGAGAAGACTAACAGGTTGAACTTGCTAAGCAAGCTCTCTACACTGAGCTACATCTTCAAGTATGAGCTGGTTCTTTTAGTACCTGTCATGCACTAAATATAAAATTTTGTGTATTTTATGAAGGTTATTTTTAAGAACTGACTAATAAGCCAGGCGTGGTGGCGCACGCCTTTAATCCCAGCACTCAGGAGGCTGAGGTAGGAGGAGCATTGTGAGTTTGAGGCCGGCTTGGGCTATAACATGAGCGCAAGGCCGGCCTGAGCTACATAGTGCGACCCTGCCTCAAAAAAAACTAGGGCTGGGAGTTTGGTTCAGCCGCTTAAGCGCCTGCCTTGGTAGGTGCGAGGTTGTGAGTTCGATCCCCAGTGCTGCAACAAAACAAAACAAAACAAAACAACAACAAAAAAAAAACCCTGACTAATATTTTGGTTAATAGAATTGTCATGATATTTTTTACTAGTTCCCATCACTGGGCTTTCTTTTTCTTTTCTTTTCTTTTTTGGTACCAGGGATCTGACACACAGCCTTGTGTCTGACAGGCAGGTGCTTAAGCCACTGAGCTAAATCTCCGGCTCACTGGGCTTTCAAATGACAAGTAATAGGCTTTATAGTCAAAGCAAGTGTCTTAGTCACTTTTCTCTTTGAGACAAAATACCTGACACTCAAAATTAGGGAAGGAAATGTTTATTTCTTACAGTTCTTGGAGGTTTCAGTCCATTTTCATGGGGCTGCAGGCAGGGGGGCGTGACAGAGCTGCCATTCAAGGCTGCCACAACAGCAGGATGAAAACCCAGCAAGAGAGAGAGGACACACCTTCCTCTCACCCTTACACTGTATGTTGGTTCCATCCCTGGGTGGGTGCAAAACTAACATCACCAATCCCAGTGCCAGACAACAAACCAATCACAAATGCCAGACTCAGCCCCGTCCTGATTACATGAGGCTTTGGGGAGGACACAGGATCAAACCTATCCAGCAAGTACTGATCATTTCTTTAGAATAATCCCAGCATTTGGGGGACTGCAGCAAGAAGATCACCATGAGTCTGAGGCCATTCTAGGCTACATAGTGTGTTCAAGACCAGCCCAAACAATATAGTGAGATCCTGTCTCAAAAAAAAAAATTCCCAGAAAAAGAATTATTGGTCAGAAAGAAGATGCACATCTGGAAAAAGCTAGCCATACAAAGCTTTAATACAGTTCATCACATCTAAGTGATTATTCTGCCAAAAGCATTTATCAGAGATTTTAAATCAAATGCACATATTTTGAGCTCACAAAGTCAATAGTTGCATCTTCAGAACATTTTAGTTTCTACAACTATGGAAGCTTTAATTTTTTTTTGTGTGTGTGTGGCACCAGGTATCGAACTCACAACCTCACAGGTGCTTAAGTCACCGAGCCAAACTCCCAGCCCTAGCTTTTTGAGGCAGGGTCACACTATGTAGTTCAGGCCAGCCTTGCACTCACGTTATAGCCCAAGCTGGCCTCAAACTTACAACGCTCCACCTACCTCAGCCTACTGAGTGCTGGGATTAAAGGCATGTGCCACCACGCCCAGCCCCGGCAGCTTTAATTTTCTTTGATTCCAACTATATGATGTCAAAGAATTTTATTATCCTGCATTAATTTAAACCTGAAATGTCAAAAACCAATTAGATAGCTTCTCTTACTCAATATGTCTGCACATGTGTTTGTGTTTTTCTTGTTGGTATCGTTTATTTAAGGAGCAGTGTTTTTATTCATGATATACCCACAGAGATATGCAATGAGAATAAAAGATAAATGAACAAACACAATCAGCAGATCAGAGTAGGAGTCACCAAACAATAAGCAAATATGGTATTGTATTTTTACAGTGTATAAAGATATACATAAAAAATTGCACGGGAAACACTTTCCAGAATCAACAACAGGGATCTCATCTTACTAAAAAGTTTTTGCATGTCAAAGGAAATCTCCAACAGAATGAAAAGAAAACTCACAAACTGGGAAAATATCTTAGCCAATTGTCCATCAGACAAAGGACTTCTATCTAAAACGTACAAAGAATTAAAAGAAATCAGGCCCCTAAAATTCAAGGACCCAATCCAAAAATGGGCATCTGAGATGAATACACACTTCTCAGAGGAAGACACACAAACGGCAAATAAATATATGAAAAAATGTTCAACATCAATGGTCATTCGGAAAATGCAAATTAAAACAACACTGAGATTCCATCTCACTCCAGAAAGATTAAAAAATCAACCAACAACATATGCTGGAGGGGCTGTGGGGAAAAAGGAACTCTTCTCCACTGTTGGTGGGAGTGTAGACTGCTGCAACCACTGTGGAAATCAGTGTGGAGATTCCTCAAGAAGCTAGGATTAGAGATCCCTTTCAACCCAGCTATCCCACTTCTGGGCATTATCCCAGAAGAATTGAAAACATCATACCACGGTGACATTTGTGCACCCATATTTATAGCAACCCAATTTGTAATCGCCAGATCTTGAAAACAACCCAAGTGCCCATCAATCAAGGAATGGATAAAAAAGATGTGGTATTTTTAAACAATGGAGTACTACTCAGCTATCAAGAAAGATTGCACTGAGACTTTTATAAGTAAATGGACATGACTTCATTTATCTCATAAGTGAGATAAATCAAACCCACATGTGTAAATACCATATTGTCTCCCTAGTGTAAGAAACTGAAAAAGTATATATGATCCAAAACCTACAATAAGAGGAGGTGGGACAAGATGGAGGAACGGTAAACAGCAGGGTAAGCGGCCTCCCTGAAAGATACCATCCAAATGCTGGAATATAACAACATGGGTAAGACAAAAAAGAGGGAGGTGGGTCCTCTGGACCCAGGAAAAATCTAAAGCGAGAATTGAAGCCCACAGAAAGAGTAAAAAGAAGCAATCAAACAAAGGTGATGGCTGACAGCACCTCTGCCTGGAGCCAGACCCACATTGTAATAGCAGTTGCTGGAACCTGAGGACGCATGATTAAAGTGCTGCAGCCATGGTGGTGGCAGAGACCCTAGAGGCCTCTGCCCAGAGGGGCACCATTCAAGGAAAGTGGCAGTGGACTAAAACTGGCTGGTGAGTGCAGCAAACCCCAAACCCCCATGAGGGAGAGCGAGGGACTGGCAGCCATCTTGGGACTGGAACTGCTCCTAATTGGGCACAATCTCACAGAAACTGCTCTGACTGAGCCCTGGAGGGTCCCGGCAGTTGACCAGCTTGGTCTGGAGACCAGGGCTCCACGTGCACCCTAGGGGTGATAGTGGAAGTTCCATGGATGACCGGCCCAGGTTTCCAGGCAGTGGCCCTGCCCCCGTGCACTATGCCAGACATTGGGGGAGCCGAGACAGGCTGGGGAAAAGCAGCAGATGGCGCTGTAACAGCCCACCCAGTGGTAACCATCAGATATCCACAATCAGCACTGGCTCACTCCAGAGAAAATAGAAGATCCCTGGTATACACTTGTCCAGAACAATCCAGGAATATGCCAAGACAAAGAAACACAAGGCAGTCTCTGGCCTCCAATCCAAGCAGAAAAAATCCAGGAGAAGCAAACACAGAAGAGGTTGGGAGTCCCACAACTAAAGTCTCTGAGGTGATGACAACTGAAGTAAAGAAACAACTGCATGAAGCTATAAAAAAATTAGAGCAGAAATACTAACTCAACTAAAAGAAGAAATGAAAAACATAATAAAAAAATTGGTAGGCATCTCTAAAGGAGACATAGATGAAAAAATGGAGCATAGGAAAATGAGGGAATGCTGAAATGAGCAATACAAAAAAGATTTAGAATACACGAAACAGATTCAAAGACACTACCAGGAAATCAAAAACTCCAATGAAAGTTGGCAGAACCACCTGAAGGAAACTAAAGATAGACTTTCAAACCTTGAAGACAGGTTTGCAGCTTATGATCGAGAAAGGAAAGATCTCTTAAATATAACAAGAAACCTGGAAGTAACAATACAATGGCTGCAAGACAACCCAAAGAAATATAATTTAAGAATAAAAGATGTAGCCAGGCGTGGTGGCACACGCCTTTAATCCCAGCACTTGGGAGGCTGAGGTAGGAGGAGTGTTGTGAGTTCAAGGCCAGCTTGGGCTACAACGTGAGTGCAAGGCTGGCCTGAGCTACACAGTGCGACCCTGCCTCAAAACAAAACAAAACAAAACAAAAGAAACAAACAAACAAAAAAACAAAACCAGGGCTGGGAGTTTGTCTCAGTGACTTACATGCCTGTCAGGCAAGGCACAAGGTTGTGAGTACAATCCCTGGTACCACAAAAAAAATAAATAAATAAAAATAAATAAATAAATAATTAAAAGGTGTGAGTGAAAAAGCAGGGGTCAATACAAATCAAATTAAAAGCCTATTTACAGAAATAATTTCAGAAAACTTTCCAAGCATGGGAACAGGAAGTGACTTTCAGATAAGTGAAGCATATAGAACTCTAGCTAAACATAACCAAAATATGCCTACACCCAGACATATAATAATCAAGATACCAGAAATTCAACACAAAAACAAAATATTAAATCTATTAGACAGAGAGAGAGAGAGAAAAAAAACAGATCACCTACAAAGGAAAATCCATCAGAATCATAACAGACTTTTCAACACAAACCATTAGGTCCAGAAGAGGTTGGAGTGAAGTATTTCAAGCCCTGAAAGAAAACAACTTCTAACCCAGATTGACGTACCCTGCAAAATTATCTTTCAAAATCAACAGAGAAACAAGATACTTCCACGACAAAGGACAACTAAAGGAATTTATGACTACCAAGCCAACCTTACAGAGAATACTGAAGGACATTTTAGAGAGAGATAAAGAAGTCCACAGCTCCAGAAACAGCGGCAGAGGCATATCACCAAGCGGGGCAGACAACTGAATAATCTATCATCGGGATTTGAGTCCAGTATTGTTTTCAATGAGCTGTTTAGTTTAATCTTATTCTACCTTGACCTGCCTAATTTTATTATATATGATGATATAGACAGCTATTTCAAAGACAACAAAATATATTAGGGTAGCCTTTATTGATATTTGATCACCTTGTTTTGAAACCTGGTATTGCTTTCATTGTTCTGTTTGGAGTGATTTTAACCTATTTTGGTTTGTTTGATTACATTATATCAGATGATATAGGCAACTGCTTGGAAGATAATATGAGGCATTATAGAAATTAATGTTGTATTACTATGTATTGCTTCCATTGTTTTGTTATTGGTTTTATTCAGTACTATTTTGTTTGATTATATTAGGCCCGATGGTATGGGCAGTTATTTTGAAGACAACAAGAGGTATTACAAGGGGAAAGGAGGAAGGAAGGAAGGGAAAAGGAAAAAGACATAGATTTACATGAGGGTATACATAAGATGGTTAAAATGACTATACTACTAAATGCATTAACTATGGAGAGAGAACAGCTAATACTCATATGATTAGATCAATTTTACATGTCTATATCTGTCAATCTGAGCAACTCCCTTGAAGGTAACGATATACAATGTTACAACCACTGTCAAATTCCAATCATCTCAGTTTGTAAACATTTAATGTATCGGATATGTTGTTGTTGTTTGTTGGCCCATTTAGCTTTTTGTTTCTTTTTTCTGTGACCATTGTTTTATTTTTTATTGGTTTTATTCTGAACTATTTTGTTTGATTATATTAGGCCTAATGATATGGGCAGCTATTTTAATGACAACAAGAGGTATTCTAAGGGGAAAGGAGGAAGGAAGGAAGGGAAAAAGGAAAATACATAAATTTATAAATAGGTATACATAGGACAGTTAAAATGACTATATTACTAAATGCATTAGCTATTGAAAAAGAACAGGTAATACTCATATGATTAGATCAATTTTATATGTCTATATATGTTAATCTGAAGAACCCCTTTGAAGGTAATGATATGCAATATTACAACTACTGTCAAATTTCAATCATCTCATTTTGTAAACCTATAATTTTATCATATTGGATTTGTTGTTGTTGTTTGTCTCTTTTGCTTTTTGTTTCTCTTTTCTGTGTCTTTTCTCTTAAATTAAAAAACTACAATAAATACTATGTTAGTGTAAAAAACTGCTCAAAGAGCAAAAGTAATTGGGAAGAGAAAAGGGGGGAAGAGGAAGGGAAAAGGAAAAATATGTAAATCTGTATATACGTGTACATAAGATAACTAAAATGAACCTGCTGCTGAATGTATTAGTTATTGAGAAAGAACGGTTAATGCTCATATGATTGGATCAATTTTACATGTCTATATCTGTTAATGTAAACAACCATTTTGAAGGTAATGATACACAATATTGCAACCATTGTCAAGTTTCTATCATCCTGTTTATAAACCTATAATGTTACTGTTGTGCATTTGCTCTAGTTGTTTGCTTGTCTCTTTTGCTTTTTGTCTTTCTGATATGTCTTTTTTTCTCTTAAAAAACACTAATCAAAACAAAACAAAGAAAGCAATACAGGGCTTCAAAACAAGATAACAGGAAATCAATAATGGCTACCATAATATATTTTGTTATCTTTGAAATAGCTGCCCATGCCACCATATATAATAAAATCAAACAAAATGAAACAGAATAAAACCAAAGAAGACAGAACAATGGAAACAACACAGGGCTTCAAAACAAGATAATAATTAACAATGGCCACTGCCTTCCCTTTTTAGACATTTCCTCCCCTTTCAATTTCACAATATCTACTGTGCATTTTGCATCCCATTAACTCCTTTAGGGAGACAACATGATGCTCACCCATGTGACTCAGAACCATTTCACCCATGAGCATGATCACAAGTTGTATTCATTTACCTATAAGAGCCTTGAGGTTATCTTTCTTTATAGCTGATAGCTTTCTATTGTATAAAAATGCCATATATTTTTATCCATTCTGCAGTTGATGGGCAAGCTACCCCTACTTTTTTTCTGCTTCCCTATTACACAGAGCATTATTTTCTCTCCTTTGACTTTCAGTCTATGAATTTCCTTTCAAGCTAAATGTGTTTCTTGTATAAAGCATACTGATGGATCCTGACACTTGATCTACTCTGCCTGTGTTTCTTTTTATTGGTGAGTTGAGGCCATCTACATTAATAGTTATGGCCAACATGCACTGGCTCATCTCTGTCTTGCTATTTTCCTGTCGTTGACTGCCTACTTTTCCCCTCCATTCAATCGCTTGCCTCACTGGGCAATTCCCCTCTACCACTGTTCCCGGAACTCTGGTCATTTTTATCTCTGTCTAGAATGTCTTTAGTATTCTTTGTAGGGTTGGTTTGGTGGTCATGAATTCTTTCAGTTGTTCTTTGTTATGGAAGTATCTTGTTTCTCCATTAATTATGAAAGATAGCTTCCCAGACTATGTCAATCTGGCTTGGAAGTTTTTTGGGTTTTGTTTGTTTGTTTGTTTTATTTTGTTTTGTTTTTGTACTGGGGATCGAACTCACAACCTCACACCTGCCAGGCAGGCACTTACAACACTGAGCTAAAACCCCAGCCCTATTTTTTGAGACAGTGTCTCACTATGCAGTTTAGGCTGGCCTTGAACTTACTTTGTAGCCCAGGCTGGTTTCAAACTCACAATGACCCTCCTGCCTCAGTCTCTCAAGTGCTGGGATTAAAGGCGTGCACCACAATGCCCAGCTTGGAAGTTGTTTTCTTTCAGGATTTGAAATACTTCACTCCAATCTCTTCTTGACTTGATCGTTTGTGTTGAGAAGTCTGCCCTGATTCTGAAGGGTTTTCCTTTATAGGTGATCTGTTTCTTTTCTCTAATAGCTTTTAATATTCTGTTCTTGTGCTGAATTTCTGGGATCTTGATTTTTATATGTCCAGATGTAGATTTATTTTGATTATGGCTAGCTGGAGTTCTAGATACCTCACTTATCTGCATGTCAGGTCCTTTTCCCATGCTTTGAATTTTTCTGCTATTGCTTCTGTAAATAGAATTTTTATGTCATTTGTGGTGACCCCTGGTTTTTCACTTACACCTATCACTCTTAAATTATTTTTCTTTGCACCATCTTGCAGTCATTGAATTGTTATTTCCTGGTTCCTTTTTAAGAGATCTTTCCTTTCATGATCACTAACTGCAAATCTGTCTTCAAGATCTGAAAGTCTACCTTCAGTTTCTTTCAAGCAGTTTTGCCAGCTTTCAATGGAGCTTTTAATTTCCTGACTATCTCTTTGAATCTGTTTCATGCATTCAAAATCTTTCTTATATTGTTCATTCAAGGTTTCCCTCATTTTTTTATGCTCCTCTATTTTTTTATCTATGTCTTTAGAGATGCTCAGCAATTCTTTTATTGTTTTTCTATTCTTCTTTCATCTGAGATAGTAATTTTGTTTTAATTTGTTTTATAGCCTCATGGAGTTGTTTCTTTACTTCATTCATCATCACTTCAGAAACTTCAGGTGTGTGACTCCTGATCTCTTCCATGTTTACATCTTCTGGACTTGCTTTGCATGAGTTGAAGGCCAGAGATTGCCTTTTGCTTCTCTGTCTTGACATTTTCCTGGATTCTTCTGGACATGCAGGTAGTGGGATAGCAGGCACTTCCCACATTGGCTACAATTTTTCTTAAGCATGACTGGCTGGTTCTCGTGGCCAGTGCTGTCCATTGGGTGCAGTGATGTGGGGCTGACTTCTGCTTTTCCCAGCCCATGTTGGGTACCAGTGGGAAGCACCCCTGATGGCAACTGGTACGTGCCCACATCCTGTTCTTCAAGGTTTTCAAGAAGATTAAATGGAATTGTAGCTACAGCTAGATCCTGGGGATGTGCTTCAGTCAGTGTATGTAAAATTAAAGAGAAATTACAAGAAGAATAAACTTGTCCAAAGTCTCACACTCCTCTCCACCTATTATACTACTCATTTCTAAGGCCCCTTCACTCAATATTCTCAAAATGAGCGGGAACAAAAAACTCATCTTTCTCTCCTGAATTTTCTTTTTTGCCTGTATTTATTCCTTAGACAGTTCCATTCTGGTACTGTCCCTTACAACTGCACTGAGACTGTTACTAAGACCAACAATGGTCTCGTTATTTATAAAAAAGAAACACAAAGAAAATTATGGCACCAGCAATAGACGGTGTTCACTATGTCTTCCTTGAAACTCTTGGCATTTGCTTTCTAACTGGCTTCTGTATTGCTTTTTTTGGTAAGTTACTCCTTTTCTCTTTGACCTCTAAATACTGGTGCTAGGCCCTTTGCCATTTCTTCTTTTTCTCTTTTATAATCCTGTTCATCTTCATGATCTTGAATTCCATTTACATTGTGACAACTGTGCTGTGGATTGAAGTCTTCCCATACTGTACTTTATATGCTGAAACCATCTGCAATCCATAATGGAGTGATTCTTTTTGGAAATAATCCCTTTAGGAGGCAGTCCGGGTTTACTGAGGTTTACTGAGGTCTTAAACATGCAGTGCTAACTCAATGCAGTTGGCTGGTGGCCTTATAAAATGAAGAGACACCAGAGCAAAGACAAAGCAAGAACTCAGTCACCTACAACAGCCATCTCAGCCTACCCTAAATATCAACCATGCTGGGAATCTGACATTGTATTTCCAAACGGTTTCAAGAACTGTGACATATGGTGGCATATGCCTATAATCACAGTACTTGGGAAGCTAAGCCAGAAGGATCATTGCAAGTTTGAGATCAGCCTGGGTTACAAAGTGAGCTCAAGCTGGCCTGAACTGCATAGCAAGACCTTGTCTCAAAAAGACAAAAAACAAAACAAATGAAATAAGACCTATGAGAAAAATAAATTTCTGTTCTGTAAGCTACTCAATTATTTTTTAAAAGAAAGACTGTGATGATTAAGACAGATTTTTCATTTATATCTGTAGTGTGAGCCTTTTTTATTTGGAGATTAACACTGGTTAATATATTGCATATTGCTATCTTCAAAGTAGTTGTTCATATTACAAGACATAGGCATAAAAAATGATCAAGCAATTGAACAATGGGAGCACACTGTTCTCTTTAATGAACAGAGATTAATAGTTATATTGGATGACCCTGTGTCCCTCCAAGGACTCACAATTTGGATGGGTTGAGTCTGGTGTGTGTGATTGATTTGTTGTGTAGCACTGGGATTGGTGATATGAGTGCTGCACTGCCCAGGGGTGGAGCTGACATACAGGGTAAGGAAGAGAGGAATGTGGTTCTTCCTTCTTCTCTCTCTCTCTTGCCGGGTTTGCACACTTTGCTGTTTGGTGGCTGCCATGAATGGCTGCCCTGCCATGCCATGCTGCCTTGGAGCCAAATGAGTATGGACAGAAACTCCTGAGAAACTGTACGAAATAAACGTTTCCTTCCCTGATTTTGGGCATCAGGTATTTTGTCTCAGCAGTGAGTGTAATGTAACTAAGACAGAATTTGGTACTAGAGGACTGGGGTCATTGCTGTGACTAAACCTGACCATGTGGTTCAAGAACCTTTGGAAATGGCTTGTGGGAAGACTTTGGAAAGGTTCAGAGATGCCACCTAAGTGCATAGAGCTGGAACAGCTTAGGTTGTTCTGTATGGAAGATTCTGGTCAGAGCTCAGGAGACCAGAAGCCTGATAGAAAGCCTGCCGGTAAAGACCAGGCTTGGGAGGTTTCCGCTGGGAAGAAGGACTGCATTGGTTGTTGGACTCCACATGATGTGTGTTATGGCTTGGCAGAAAGTTTGTCTGCATTCTGCCCATACCCAGAGACCTTGCCTGAGACTGAGATTAAGGGTGGAGCACTGATTAGTCTTGAAAAAGAAATTACAAGGCAGTTGAATGTTGAAATTGTGGCCTGGCTACTGTTGGGGGCTCTTGGCCAGATTTATGTTGGGAATCAAGAGCAAAGAGCCAAACATAGTGATTTAAAACCTTGTGAGTTTGGCCAGGAAGCTGTGAACTATAAAGATTGAGCTGAGACCTTGATTGCTGAGAAGGAACAAAGGAACAAAAAAGATGGCCGGGGGGTATCCCAGGAAGCAGCCTCCACCCTTTGCAGACTGAAGCCAGCAAAAGAGTTTTCTCAGAGGAAAAAGCCACAGAGCACCATGTTCCAGAGTGGCAACAGAGGCCACAGGAGGTTTCAAAAGGGTCACGGCCACACCAGGTTCCAGAATGGTGGCAGCATAGAGAAGCTGTTCCTCACAATCAGGTTCAAAGAGCTCAGCAATCCAGGCAGTCAACCCCTACAGCCAAGAGAAAGAAAAGCCTGGCTACTGCTCCAGCTGGCAGTGGACGTTGGCAGCATTCACATGGTGCTGGTTTTAAATACAAGAAAAATGTACAGCTTCCTTCCCACCTGCAGAGAGCAATATGTAAAGATGTAAGGGTGAAGCCAAGAAACATGGATCATCTAAAGAAACCGATGAAAGTTAAGACCCCTGAAAATGCCGTGGGGGTGGAATCACTCAAGCTTTTTGGAGCTTACACCAGATTGCTTCAGATGCTGAGCAGAGAACTCCAGGACTTAATGTTTGTCCTGCTGGATTTTGGACTTGCTTTGGTTCCAATGCTTTGTATTCCCCTGTTTGTAACTTTTGGAATGGTAATGTTTATCTTGTGCCTTTATATGTTAGAAGTGTTTAACCTCATTTTTATTTGTACAGGGGGTTACAGTTAAGAGTTTGCCATAGATCTCGAAGGAGATTTGGGACTTGGACTTTTCAAGAGTGATGGAACTGTTAGAACTTTGGCAACTCTTGGAGAAGGACTAAATGTCTTTTGTATTAAGGATGTACATGAGTCCTTGGAGGTCCACGGCTGGGATGTATTGGATGATCCTGTGTTCCTCCAAAGACTCATAATTTGGATGGGCTGAGTCTGGCATTTGTGATTGGATTGTTGTGTAGCACTTGGATTGATGATGTGAGTGCTGCCCCTGCCCAAGAGTGGAGCTGACATACAGGGTAAGGAAGAGAGGAACATGGTTCTTCCTCTCTCTCTCTCTCTCTTTTGCTGGGTTCATGCACCTTGCTGTTTGGCAGCTGCCATGAATGGCTGCCCTGCCATGCCGCCTTGAAGCCAACAGTACGGACAGAAACTCCCGAGAAACTGTAAGAAATAAATCTTTCCTTCCCTAATTTTGGGCGTCAGGTATTTTGTTTCAGCAATGAGTGAAAAGTAACTTAAGACAGTATGTTGTAGTCAGGGGTTACAGGGAGAACAACTACATACAGGACACAGGGTTTGTAATACTGTTTTATAACCACCCAAAGTTAAACACGAGACGGTGCAGGAAGATCTGTCCACAACACTAAGACCCAGGATAGCCGAGGGCCTGGATCCCACAGCAGTATCATGCAAGAGTCCCACTAGAGACCCGAATGCATGACAATGCCTCCCACAGTACCAACTGGGAGCCTAAGAGCCCCCAATAAGGGCTCATGCCAGTTTATTTACGGTTCTGTGCTGGGAAGGCCACAGGTCAGTGGTGGAACTAGAAAGTCTATGCCAGCAGGGTGAAGGAGCTGTGCAGTGGGTTGAGGGTTCTACGTAGGAGCCGAGAGGTCACGCTCAAAAGAAGAAGCGGGGCTGCCCTGAAGAGCACCACAGCCACCCCCAACAGCGACGAGGTCCCGCGCTCCTCCGACGATGGAGAACAGTTGAGCACAGGTCAGGAAGCCCAGCGTGACCAGCTTCTCCAGCACATAGCCTCCCCTCCAGAGCCAGGAAGCGATGCACAGTGTGAGGAGCAGAGCTCCCACAACATGAACCACAGCCAGTCTCACCGATGAGGTCCCGAGCTCCTCCGACGATAATGGCCGAATCCACATTGGAGAAGCCAGCGTGACAAGCACCTCCAGGAGAACCAGCGGCTCCAACAGCAACTCTTGGAAGAACCCACAACACCTGACTCTTCTTCTTCACGTCCCTATTTATGCTGGTAACTTTCTTCAGGTGGAGCATCTTTAACTCAACAACAGCTGAATTAATTCAACTGGTGCCAAGTTGACCACCAGTTTGTAATCCATAACACAGTAGTATAGATATCTATCTTGTATATATATAAACATACATATCTATGAATATATATATAGACAAGTAATCTTTTCCCTTCTTTCTTTTCTCCTTTCCCCTATCCCAATTGTTCTTCCCTTTAGAGCAGCTTCTTTCCCTTTCCCTTTCCCAATATGTATTGTACATTTTGGATCTTATTTACTGTTTCAGTTTTTACACTAGGGAGACAACATGATATTTACATATGTGAGTCAAATTTATTTCATTTATGAGTGTGGTCTCAAGGGGCATCCATTTACCCACAAAAGTCTCAAGTTTATCCTTATTCATAGCTGAGTAATACTTCACTGCATAAAAATAACACATCTTTTTTATCCATTGCATATTTGATGGTCATTTGGGTTGTTTTCAATATTTAGCTATTACAAATTGTGCTGTTATAAACATGGGCACATATATTGCTGTGGTATGATGTTTTTAATTACTCTGCAAAAATACCCAGAAGGGGAATACATGGATTGAATGGGACCTATAATCCTAGTTTTTGGAGGAACCTCCACACTGATTTCCATAGTGTATGTACCAGTCTACACTCCCACCAACAGTGGAGAAGGGTTCCTTTTTTCACCACAGTCCTTCCAGCATTTGTTATTGTTTGATTTTTTGATAACAGCCATTCCCTTTGGAATGAGAGAATCTTAATGTTGTTTTAATTTACATTTCTCAAATGACCAGTGATGTTGAACGTTTATTCATGTATTTATTTGCCATTTGTATTTCTTCATCTGACAAGCATGTGTTCATCTCAGATGCCCATTTTGGGATTGTGTCTTTGAATTTAGGGGATCTGATTTTTTTCAATTATGTATATATTCTAGATATAAGTCCTTTGTCTGAGGGACAGTGGCCTAAAATCTTTTCCCATTCAGTGGGCTTTCTTTTCACTCTGTGGGTGATTTCTGTTGGGAGCCGTTGAAGCTGGAAAATGACCCAGGCATGACCTTACCAAAGTAACAAAGAGCACCTGGGTCAACCACGTGAAAAATGCTCCTACAGCCCAGCAAAACAGGAGGCTCCTAAACAATCCAGGCCTGGGTTGCTGGCCAGAGGGGCTGAAATTGACGTCATCCTTCCCTGTATATAAATAAACCTGCAACATTGGTTAACCAGTTCCTTTCCTCCCATCAGGAGGATAAGGGCTCCACCTGACTCCAGCTTTGTCTCTGTCTTTATTTTCGCATCCTCTCGCGGTCCTTCACCCCAAGAACCTCAGGAGCTGCATGGGTCGCGGCAGATTTCTTTTGATATGTGAAGCTTTTTAATAAGGTGAGTTCTCAGTTGTCAATTCTTTGATGTACTTCCCATGCATTTTGTGTTCGTTCATGAACTCTTTGCCTACCCCTATGTCTTATAGATTTCTACCTACCTTGTCTTCCAGTATATTTAGTGTTTGTTTTAATATTTAGATCTTTGATCAACCTTGACTTTACTTTAGTGCATGGTGATAGACATAGGTCTATTTTTAGTCTTTGGCATGTGGAAAGCCAATTTTACCAGCACCATTTATTAAAGAGGCTATCTTTCTTGCAGTGAGTATGTTTGGTTCCTTTGTCAAAGATAAGGTGGCTGAGTGTCTTTGAAGTTGTGCCTGGATCTTCTGATCTTCTGGTCTGTTTTTTCACCGGGTCCATGTTGATTTTATCACAGCAGCTTTGTAGTATAATTTCAGGTCTGGGATTGTGATGCCTCCTGCCTTGCCATTGTTATGCAGGACTATCTTTGTTATTCTAAGTCTTCTCTGTTTCCAAATGAATTTTAGGAATGTTTTTTCTAGATCTGTGAGGTATGCTAATGGTATTTTGATCAGAATTGCATTAAATCTGTATAACAGTTTGGGGAGAATGGTCATTTCCACAATCCTATGCAAGAAATATATTTCCATTTTCTGCTATCATCTTGAATCTCCTTTTTCAGGGTACCATAGTTTTCAATATATACATCTTTTACATCCTTTGTTAGATTGATTCCTAAATATTTCATTTTTTTGGATGCTATTGTGAAAGTTGTTATTCCCACAATTTCTCTCTCAGTGAGTTTTTTGTTTGTGCACAAGATGCTATTGACTTTTGAGTGTTAACTTTGTGTCCAGCTATGTTGCTAAATTTGCTTAGTGGAGTTTTGGGGGTCTTCTATGTAGAGTATCATGTCATCTGCAAATAATGATAATTAAACTTCTCCCTTTCCTATCCTTATTCCTTTTATTTCTCTCTTATCTAATTACTCTGGCTAATGTTTCTAGAACTATATTGAATAGGAGTGGTAAGAGTGGATGTCTTTTTGCTGATTTTAGAGTGAAAGTTTTCAGTTAGTATGATGTTGGCTGTTGGTGTGTCACAGATGGCTTTTATCGGATTGAGGTAGAGGCCATCTATTCCAATTTTCTGTGGGATTTTTATAATGAACGAGTGCTGAACTTCATCAAAAATTCTCCCTGCATCTTGAGATGATCATGTGATTTTTCTCTTTGGCTCTGTTGATGTGGTGTATTAAGTTTATTGATTTGCATCTGTTGTATCATTCCTTCATTCCTGGGATGAATCCCACTTGGTCATGGTGCATAGACTTCTCGATGATTTGTTGCATTCTGTTTGCTAGTAGTTTATTGAGAATTTTTGCATCTATGTTCATTAGGGAGACTGGCCTGTAGTTCTTTTTGGTTGGGTCTTTCTGAGGTTTTGGTATCAAGAGTAATATTTGCCTCCAGGAATGAGTTAGGGAGCATTGCTTCTCTTTTGATTCCATTAAAGAGTTTGAGGAGTATTGGCATTAAATCTTCTCTGAATGTCTTACAGAATTCAGTCCTGAATCCATCACGACATGGGCTTTTCTTTGTTGGTAAGTTTTTAATTACATTTTCAATTTCAGTACTTGATATTGGGTTATTCAAAATTTTTATATCTTCTTGATTCAGCTTTGGTAATTCATATGTTTCTAGGGATCTGTCCATTTCTTCTTTGTTTTCCAGTCTACGTGAGTAAAGATTTTCAAAGTAGGTGTTGATGATTTTCTGAATTTCCACAGGCTCTATAGTAATTTCACCTTTTTTATTCTTCATTGCATGAATTTGAGGTTTTTCTTTCCTTTCTCTTGACAAGGTTGGCTAGGGATTTATCAATTTTGTTTATTCAAAGAACTAGTTCTTTGATTCATTAATTCTTTGTGTTGTTTTTTTTAGTCTCAAGTGTGTTAATTTCTACTGTCTTAGTTACTTTTTCCTTGTTGCCGAGACAAAATACCTGACGCCCAAAATTAGGGAAGGAAAGGTTTATTCTTACAGTTTCTCAGGAGTTTCAGTCCATAAGTTGGCTCCAAGGCAGCATGGGATGACAGGGCTACAGTTCATGGCGGCTGCAAGCTGCAAGCTCTGCTGGCAAGAGAGAGGTGGAAGCAGAAGCGCAAGAGGAAGACCCGCCTTCCCTTACATTGTATGTCGGCTCCACCCCTGGGCGGGCACAGTACTCACATTGCCAGATAACAAACCAATAACAATCCAATAACTCAGCCCCATCAATATTATATGAGGACTTGGGGGTACATAGCGTATTACCCGATACATCTACTTTGATCTTTGTAATTTCTTCCCTTCTATGAGCTTTGGTTTTGACTTGCTCTTCTTTTTCTAGAAGCTTGAAGTTCAGCATTACATTATTAGTGCTCATTCTGTTTTCCTTATGTAAGAATTCACTGCTACATATTTCCCTCTGAGGACTACTTTCATTGTGTCTCACAGGTCCTGGTATGTTGTATCTTCATTTTCATTTAATTGTAGATATTGTTTAATGTCTTTAATTTCACCTGTCACCCATTGCTTGTTTGGGAGGGTGTTATTTAATTTCCATGTGTTTATATAGTTTTTGCAGTTTCTTTTGCCCTTAATTGCCAGTTTCATTGCACTATAGTCAGATAACATGCATGGGATAATTTTGACTTGCTTGCATTTATTTAATCATGTTCTATGGGGTATTATATGGTCTGTCTTAGAGAATGTCCCATGTACAATGAGAAGAATATGTATTTTGATGTTGGCTGGAATATTCTGTAAATGTCTATTAAGTCCATTTGTTCACAGGTTTGATTCAGTTCTGTTATTTCTTTGTTGATTTTTTTGTCTAGTTGATCTATCTCTGTTACAGTGGGGTATTAAGGTTCCCGTTACAACTATGTTATTGCATATTTGATTTTTCATGTCTATTAATATTTGTCTTATATAGTCGGGTGCTCCCATATTTGGTGCACATATATTTATGATTGTTTTCTCTTCCTCTTGAATTTTTCCCCAATAAGAATGCAGTTACCTTTATCTCTTTTGATCATTTTTAGTTTAAAGTTCACATTATGTACAAGCAGAATAGCTATCCTTGCTTTTTTCTGGGTTCTTGTTGCATGGAAAATTGTTTTCCATCCTTTGACTTTCAGTCTACAAGTTTGAGTTAAATATGTTTCTTGTATGCAGCATACTGTTGGATCTTGTTTCTTGATTCCTTCTGCCAATCTGTTTCTTTTAATTAGTGAATGGAGGCCATTTACAGTGATGATTGTAAGTGATATGTACTGGTTTATCTTTGTCATATTATTTTCATCTTGTCCATTTCTAACTTTTTATCTTTGTTTAATTGCTTTCCCTGCCTGATGGTTTTTTTTTTTTTTCTGTTGTTATTCTGGGAATGGTGATCATTCTTTCCTCTACCTAAAACATCTTTCAGTACTCTTTCTAGGGTTGATTTGATGGACATTTCTTCAGTTTTTCTTTGTCACAGAAGTAACTTAATTCTCTATGGATTTTGAAAGAGTTTGTGGGGTACATCAATCTTGGTTGGAAGTTATTTTCTTTCAGGGCTTGAAATATTTCACTTGAGGGTTAGTGCTGAGAAGTTTGTCATAATTCTAATGGGCTTTCTTTGATAGGTGATGTTTCTTTTCTCTAACAGCTTCCAATATTGTTTTGGTGTTTAATTCCTGAGATAATTATTATATGTCTGGGTGTAGATTTATTTTGGTCATTGCTGTTTGGAGTTCTACATGCTTCACTTATCTGTATGTCAGATTCTGTTCTCATGCTTGGAAGTTTCTATTATTACTTCTGCAAATAGTTTTTTTTTATGTCATTTGTGTTGATGCCTGCATTTTCATTGACACCTATCGTCTTATGTTGTTTTTATTTGCATTGTCTTGGAGCTGTTGAATTGTTATTTCATGGTCTCTTATTATTTTTAAGAGTTCTTTTCTTTCATGATTCCTTGCCACGATCCTGTCTTCAAGGCCTGAAAGTCTATCTTCAGATTCATTCAAGCAGTTTTGGCAGTTTTCAATGCAATTTTTAATTTCCTGATTATCTCTTTGAATCTGTTTCTTGTGTTCTATTTCTTCCTTATATTGTTAATTCAAAGTTTCCATCATTTTCTTATGCTTGTATACTTCTCTACTATGCTGAGCAATTTCTTTATTAAAGTCGTCATTTCTTTTTTTACCTGAGAGATTATTTCTCATCTGATTTCCCCTATAGCCTCATTTGTTTCTTTACTTTGCTTACTATCTTTTCAGATTTTCAGGTGTTTGACTTCCACTATCTTCTATGTTGATATATCCTGTACTTGTTTCAGATAGGCTGGGGGTTTGAGAGTGTATTTTGATTTTTGGCTTGTCATTTTCACCTTTTCATTAATATTTCTGACCTTTTAATCCCACGAGTTTTGACTGTCCATCTTGTGTTTCTTAGGGTTCTACTGTGTGGCTGATAGTCACTCAGTTGCCAGGTCCTACAATGTAGTGGAAAGGCCAGTCATGTGAATACCTCCTGTGGGGCCAGTTGGATGAGTCCTGGATTTTTCCTTGGCCGATTATCCTAGGAGGATTGATGTGAACCAACCCTTTGTATTGTTACTGTGGCTTCAGAATGTTCCATGCCACCAGACCCACCTGTCCATGGTGTGCACCCCAGTTGGGGCTGTACTGTGTCACTAGTGGTCTTGCAGACCTAGCTGGGGTCCTCTGGGTGCTAGGAAGCTTCACTGGAGCTCTCACCAGCCCACTGATGTCCTCCAGGTAGGTAGAGGACTCACCCACGCACTCGCCTGCCTGCTGAAATCCTCTGGGTGGGGGGAGGGGCCATTGAGATTCCTGTCAACCCACTGAGGTTCTCTGGTTGTAAGGGGGACACGCCCACACTCTTGCCTGCCTGCTGAGGTCCTCTGAGTGGGGGTATGGGTCGCTGCCACTGCTGCTGGCCTACTGAGGTAGTGCAGGTCGGGGGAAGGGTGGCTGACACTCCCACTGGCTGATGAGGCCCTCCAGGTGGGAGCAGGGATGGTCAATGCTCTGTAGTGGTAGCCTTTCTGAGCCTTACACTTGCATATCCAACTGCATATTTGACCTGCTCATTGAAATGTCTCTCATTAGGCTTTGTGTCCAAAACGGAAGTCAGTTTCTCTCAAATCTGTCTCTAAACCTTCATTTTTTATCTCACTAATTGGTGCTATTATTAATTCAGTTGTTTAAGCCCAAAAGGTCAGAATCACTTTTGATTTCTCCCTTTTTTACTGTCTCTTCCCCACCCAATCTACTACCAAGTTATTTGTTCCCTTCTAAGAATACTTAAAATCCAGCTTCCATCGTCACTGATTTGGACCATGAGATCAAGTACAGACTCTCTCAGGCAGCACAAAGTCGTTCCTTGCTTCACTTCTGCTTAGTTTGTTACAACTGGTAGATTGGCCTTTTGAAGTTTCATAATAACACGACCTACCCTGTATAGATAGCTTTTATCAGTTTGAGATAAAGACCATCTATTCATCTAATCATATTTAATGTTATCTGGCCTACCCTAATTTGGGATGATTTGAATGGGAAACAATTTGATGAGCTTCTCTGGTGTAATTTGCACTAAAATACCTAAATGTGTCTAAGGAAAATAATGAAATGAGCATATGTCATTCAAACTTAATAACAGTATTCAGAGCCAACTGCTATAATCAAGTAATGATCTTAGTATTGCCACAATCATCCCAATCTCTATCCCAAATCACTTCAGTGATTCAAAAATGTTTCTGCCTCAAAAAAATCTTCAGGAATTAGGCCTGTTCAGTGTAAGCATACCCTTTGGCAAGACTGTAAAATATGTTTTTTAAAAATCTACATAAAAAGAGACTTCCAGGCATACCTGGAATCCCAGCACTTGGCAGGCTGAGGCAGGAGGATTGTTGAGAGTTCAAAGCCAGCCTGAACTGCATAGCAAGACCCTATCTCAAAAACAAAACAAAACAAAACAAAGATTTCCTCTCTATATAAAAAGAACTTTTTTAAACAAAAATTTGCTTACTCTTATTTTCATAAAATAAGTCAAAAATATACCTGTTGAGACACTTCCTTTCACCAAAACTAATTATGTTCAATGCAACCTAAGTCAGTATTGTTTAGTGGCATTTTTAGTGCAATCAAAAGAGTTAATAATGTTCCATTTACCAGAAAAAATTTTTTAAAAACCTGATTAAATTATTGCCAGTGCTGTGAGTGGTGGCACACTCCTGCAATCCCAGCACTTGGGAGGCTGAGGCAGGAGGATCGTTGCAAGTTCAGGACCGCCTGGGCTACAAAGTGAGCCCAAGGTCAGCCTGAACTACATAGTGAGATTCTGTCAAAAATAAATAAATAAATAAATAAATAAATAAATAAATAAATGCCAGTAAAACAGAAACATTACAAACAGGAGAAACATAGAAAGCTACCTATTCACAAGTTCACACATTCTTCTGGCCTATGTTAAGGCAACCTCCTTGAGGTTTTAAAGATGGGTCCAAACCTGTTCAACTTTTGCCTCACTTCAATGGTGCATGCAAATGCAAACACACACGCACACACAATGAGTGGATGGACGCTGACATGAAGATAAATAGTAAAATAAAATCGTCATTTCCATGGTTCCCATTGTAGAGGGCATAATCATGACGATTTTCTCAAAGTATAGAAATTTCTATAGTCTTCCTCTCCTATTTTTTCCTTCTGTGGACTAACAGCACACACTTCCATTCTTCTTCAATGGCTCAAAATTTCAACCCGTTAAACAAGGTGCTGTGGACTTACATGCCCGTGAGTGAAGGAGCAATTAAGACTGAAGGTGCCTTTCCAATTTCCTTTAAGTGTGTGCAGATTTTTCTGTGGGTACATTCTCTGAGGAGAGAACATACAAAGCTCTCTTCAGATTCTCAGATCTGTAAAACCCAAAAGTCTTGCTTAGGGCAAGGCTTTCCTAAAATTCCAATTCTGCTTGATCCCTGAACTGTTTATATTTCATTTTTGTATATAATACTCTTCAAATAATTTGACGTTCATTAGCATTTTAAAAGTGATACTATTCTTAATCTGTAAAACAGCACCTTTTAACTTCCTTGCTGAAACGATTCAGCTGAACTAACCGTCTGCACTGAATGCCACACTTCCTTCCACTGTTTCCCTTCTTCTTTTCCTCCCCACCATTCTTTCTTCCTACAAACATTTTTGGTCTTTACTTGCAGATTCTTCTCCTTTGCTATTTCAGTTTCTTCATTTATTCAGATTTTTCATTTCCCCTCAAATTCATTTTCTGCACATTTTTTCTTCTTCTCCACTCACCCCCCTTAATCATTTATGTTAGCCTTGTTATTTATCAAACCATCAATGTACTTCAAAATTAGAAAATAATTTAACAGACTGCATGACAAAGGTCAAGAAATTTAAAAATAATAAATGACATAATTTTAAAAGCTTGCCTGTTCCTTGACTATGTATTTGGCTTTCAACATGTAAAGGACAATAAACCAATTTAGAGGAATCACTTTTATCTTTTAAGTCATTTTAGTACACTGTTGGCAATCAAATAATTACTAACATTTCAAATCAGCTAGTATTAGCATTGAGTGGAGTAAAATATCTGAAAGTTATTTAAAGGTCTACCAGAATCCCAAACCTCAGTCAAGAGTCAAATTCTATTAAATTATTTAAATTTTATACTAAATTCTCTTCTGAAAGCCAGAGATTTTGCTCAGTGACATAAGCACCTGCCTGGCAGGCATGAGATTTTGAGTTCATCCCCAGTGCCATAAATTCTCTTCTGATGGATGCTGAGGCATCATTTTTATGATTAAAAAGTTAAGATTACTGTATTGTTCATCTCTAAGAATTAGGAGTTATTGAGAATATAGCCTTACTGATATTGACCCAAATATTTTTTCTCACTATTAACCTAATTTAGCTCAATTTCAGAATTAATTTTTTTAACAGTAAGAATCAGCAGTTGGCCTCCCATTTAGGACATCTTATAATCTTTAAATCATAATTCATGGACAGACCCAAACACTAGAATCTGCAATTCCTAATAGGAGGAAATTCATCTTTCAGTTTCTTCTCTAGAATAATTTTTGGCTATTATTTATGACTTGAGCATGTTTTGGGATTTCATTAATGTATACAATCTTAAATAATAAGACAGGAACAGCAAGTTCTTGTAGGCTCTGAAAAGTCAGAGATTTATTTATTTTGTCTTTTTGAGATGGGGTTTCGCTATGTAGTTCAGACTGGTACTGAACTCACTTGTAGCCCAGGCTGGCCTGGAACTTGCAGCAACTCTCCTGCCTCACAGCCTCCTGAGTGCTGGTATTCCAGTGTGTGCCACCATGCCCTGGCAAAGTCAGGGATTTATATCAGCTGACACAAGTAACGAAGAGTACATGTGAAGAGACTTTTTATCATCTTATCTAGTTATTGTTCCCTAAATGGAATCAGAGCCCAGAGAGAAAAAGCAAGAAGATATTTTTAGTAAGAAAAGAGTAAAAGTACAATGTGGAAAGAAATACCAGACAGGACCCAGGGAGAGAAAGGGAGCAGAAGAACTGGTAAGTAAAGAAATCCCTCCACCCGTAAACACATGTACCTCAAGCACTGCATTAAAATTAGGAGTAGTATGAAACAACCAGATCAAATCTTATTAGAATATAACTAGACTGGAAATTACATGTAATTTCTTTAGAGAAGAAAAGAAAGCTTATTTTCATTTACACAAGATTGATTAAGCCAAGTATGCCCATGCCTCTGAAGTGTGTTGTGGGATCATCGCCCTGAAAACCAATGTCAGCCCACTGCTTGGAGATTCTAGCTGGCAGCTTTACTGTGGGCATCAGTAGATTCCAAAGCTGCAAGAACACGCTTCTATATTACAAACAGTAGTGATGTTCTGAATTTACCACGACATTTCCTTTCTCATAGTTTATATAACTAGTAATTGAATACTTTTGATTAAAAAACTTTTATAGACATATCATAAGTAGTTCAACAAAGTTCTTTTACAAAAGTTTTCAATTACCCTAAAAAATGTAGTATTTTTATTCAACTAAAATGACTGTCATAAAGAATAGATTTTCAGAAGATAGTAAATGATACAAAGAAACCTAAAACAATGAGGTGTTTTCATTTACCATTTAATATATGTGTACCAGAACTGGTTAACTGCCTGCCTGAGAAAAACACTGTATTAGGGCCACTGGCCCTGTGTATTTCAATTGGCTGCATTATAACAGTGGATGATTAATCCCTAATCTGAAGAATGGAGATAGGTCTGAGGAAAAGGATCACGAAACTCGTAATATTCCAACATCAATACTTCATAAATTTTCAGTTTTAAAAGAAAAAACTATGATTTGGTTTCAAATAAATATCTTCTAAAGACAAAGAATTTAATAAGTTATCAGATACAAAATACCAACAAAACTAACCAAAGCTTGGGAAAATGTACAAAATAGAAAAAAAACAAAACAACAAAAAAAATTTCACTACTGGTGTTGCTGAGTAAAGGATTCCTAATGAAAGTATCCTGTTTTCCAAAATAAAATGTAAAGACTAGTGACCTTCCTGTAAAAACTGGCTCTGATGCCAAATCTAGGCATTAGACTGGGTTTTATCTTGTCCCTACTTTTATTACCAACACACACAATTTGTTCATGCTAACATCTCATGAATTCAGCACAGAGTATGAGTACGACAACGTGTGTAATGTGAGAGCTGCAGTGTAAAATCCGTAGAACTCAAAATGTGAGACGCACAAGCATCAGATTTCTGGCCTCTACCCCTGGAGATTTTGATTTCATGAGGATAAGGTAGTACTCTGGAATCTACATACTAGTTAACACTGGTTAAGTCTAATGAAGGTGGTCCTAGGGCTCTCCTTAAAGTCACATGGATTCCACAGCTTTGTAGCCAGGAAGATGACTGAGTTATGCACGCTGGGTAAGTCACCGCCAAGAACCGGCTCTCTGCCTCTAGGACCAAATTTCATAACAAATCATCAAAATAAATGTTAGCACTTGCATCTTATCTCTTTTAAATGGGAAAGTATAATATAGAAAGGGTCTGAAATGAAAAAATAACTATGAGGATAGAAAATAGTCGTTAATCCTCAGTGAGTGAGTTTCAGACACTATTTTAAACACTTCAAATACAAAAGGACAATCCATGCCACAGCCCTTTGAGATACCTACTCTTATTGTCTTCATTTTATAAAACCCATCTGAATTTTAATTTTATAATCAGTTGAAGTATATGTTTCTTTCTTTTTCTAAAACAAAAAATTTGTTTTTAAACCTGTGTCTTACTTAGCTACTGTCAATGTTTCTTTCCACTTTTGGTTCTAACGACTCCTATGTCCAAGTATAATACGTGCAACTTTCTTTAATCATTTAAAAATAATAATTAGAACTGGCATACAGGATGGGCAAAAAACTGCTCTTTTCTAAGCCCTACTACCTAATACTAAAGCGAATCACTTCATTTTCTCTGGGCCTCAGAACCCTCCTCCCTAAAATTGAATGATCTATGAAGCTTATTCCAGGTCTAACACACTTTAATTTTGGCACTCCATTTATCTTACATATTTACACCTCAATAATAAAAAATAGGAAAGTGTTTTTTTTTACATCTATTGTGGCATTATCTATTAACATTCCATAAATTCCAAAAGATTTACATAATAATCTATAAAGGAATATGCAAAACAACAACTTGAGAGCAGCTAAAATTAATGCCATTGATACAGGAGCAATTTATATAAAAAGTACTGTGAAAATCTGAGGTTTATGGATCCACAGTTTTTTGGTTGAAAAGATCATTATGAATTTATAATTTATTTCAAAATCAAAAGCATTAAAATTCACTTGAATACATTTTAATGAAGTTTATGAAACTATAAATACTGTTGACTAAAAGTCCCTATCAGTGAAAGCTAACTTAATAAAATTTTCTAAGGGGTAAAACAACTGTATAGCTAAGTAAGCCTCTAGATTTTGCACATGGACCTTATTAACTCAAGCCTGATTAATTTTTCAGGGTTCAATAATTCCAAATACAGAAAATAAAAATTTACCTTTAGGAGTAGCTTTTCTTGTTGTTCGTGAGGCCTTTTTCTTACATTTTCTACATCCAAAGAGAGCTGTTTATAACCAGTTATCTGTAGCAAGCATGTCTTCATGCAGATCTTAAAACTGAAAATGATAAAATTATTTTTTAAAATCATATTTTTGTAACAATAAAGTAATGCCTTCCATAGTTTGTAGTTCATATGTCTATTTAGAAAGCATTTCCTGGCTTCCAGTTTAATTCAACAAGAACCAAAAGGCTCCTGAAACACTCAATGTGTACAAAGAATTATGTAGGATCTGATAAAACAGGACCCAGGAAGAGGGCACAGGAACAACAAACTTTGCAGTCACAAGGATGACCTCCTCTTGTTGTATTTCCTGTGGGCAATCCCATACACCCCCAAATCTCTACTTCTAGATACCACCAACAGAGCTAATTCTCCAAGCATAACAAATAGCACTGTGACAGGTTATCTGCATTTTTCTAACTCATTGCCCTATCTTCTCTGAAGAAACAGGGAGGTGAGTTTCTAGATGAATGACATCATTAACCACTAGTTCCCTGAGCTAGAACACACCAAGCTGTGATCCACCTCTCTTAACCAACAATACACACATCAAAGGTTGGAGATGTAACTTAGGGGTAGAGTGCTCGCATAGCATGCACAGGTGCTGGCTCTGACTGCCAGTACTGCACACATACATACACACACACACACACACACACACACACGCATCAAATGGTCCCCAATTCTCTACCCTATCTTTAAAATGTCCCTCAAAGTAATCCTCACGTCACTAACTCCCCCGCTATATTTATGGCTTTGTCATTTCTTTCCCAAATGACTCGCTTTCCTGTTTTGTCTTTATTCCTCTACCAGCCTCATGCATCCCCAAATCTAACCTCCATCTTCCCTCAACATAAATCTGATAGCGGAGCTTGCGTTCTTAAAAACCAGAGGCCCATATCTGGCATGCTGGTCTGGCATGCAAGATGTCACATGTACTAACCCAGCGCTCTACTGACCTCCTCTAATGGAATGAGACCACGTGGGTGGCTGTAGCACAGCAGAGCGCTCTATGTAAGGACACAGCAAGGCACCTAACTCAGACTAATGGAGCCGGGGGGGACCTTGCCAGAGGATGACACAACTGAATCTTGAAGGGTAAGAAGGACATAATAACCAGTTATTTAACCTTGGGAAAATAACGGTAACACCCGAAAGAAGCCAGATGGTATGATGACAAATGTACTAGACTGGAAACCAACAGATACAGGCTTTAGTCCTGTGGCTTTCCTTCACCTCTCCAGACCGCAACAGACCATTTAGTGACGTGAAAGGGATGAATTAGATTATCTCTACAAAGTTTTAAAACCATGTGGTCTCTATACCTGGCAAGCTGTGGAACACATAATAAATAATAATAATAATAATAATACTGTGAAAGCAACACACCTGGTATCCTTCTCAGGGTTAATATTCTTTTCCTTCATTATATCTTCTACACATTCGTCCACTTCACTCTCAACTACTTGTGTTGATTTCTGTAAAATCTATTGACATGAAAGAAAGCAGAATGAGAAAAATCCAACAGTGAAAAAGTGGTATATTTCTGGGGGATTTGGTCAACTTTATGAAGAAAATATATTAAAGTGCAAAAGGAAACCAACTGTATTTAAAATTTTGCCAGGGGTCAAAAATCATATATATATATATATATATATATATATATATATATATATATGGCACCAGTAGGGATTGAGAGTTGTTGTCTTCCTTTCATATGGATAGTGTTACTCTAGGACCATTTATTGAAAACTCTTCCTCATTGAATGAGCATCTTCATTAAAAATCGTACACCTTCCTATGTGTGGTTTATTTCTGTCCCCTTATTTGTTCATCTATTTGCTGAGAGAATTTTTAAGTGTGGCAGTGTAAGTCTTCAAACTTAATACTTTCAGATTATTTGTGCTATTCTAGGTCTGTTCCTTTCTGTATAAACCTGACAATAAGCTTGTCAGTTTCTTCAGTAACATTCTGGGATTATTACTAGAACTACATTGAACCCATGGGTCAATTTGAGAATTAACGTCTTAATAACACTAAGTCTTCCAACTAGCAGATATATCTTTCCATTGTACTTTTTCTTAAAAGTTCAATTTGGTAAATCACATTTTAATAATAATGAGTCTTCCAATTGATGAATGTTTCTTTCCATTTTACTTTTTCTTAAAGTTTTAGTGCAGAAGTCTTACGTCTCTTTCATTGAATATCTCCCTATTTTATATTTCTAGATGCTATTGAAAGTGGCATTGTCCTTTTATTATACTGTCCAAAAGTTTGCTGCTAACATACAGAAGTATACTGTCTCCCATGCCACTGGTAATTGATAAATTTATGGTAATATAAATTTAATAAATTTAGCAGTTTTTGTAAATTACCTAAGATTTTCTATATTCTCAAACTATATCATTCATTAATTAAGTTCTACTTCTTTCTATCCAATTATTATGGCATAGACTTCTTTTTCTTGTTTATTTCACTACCCAGGATCTCTAGGACAATGGGAAATAAAACAAGAAAGAGCCAGGGTACTTCTTGTGTTCTTAATTAAATGTGGGCAGCATTTAATATCTCAATGTTTTCTCTCATGTTAGCTGCAGGTTTTTCATAGGAAGTCCCTTCCATAGGTAGTCACGGGCTACCTATAAAAACTAGTTTTAAATCATAAATGGATACTGAACTTTATCAAAGTAATTTCTCAGTACCTACTGAAATGATATTTTTCTGATTTACTCATACTGTGCCAAATTATATTCATCAATTTCGAAAACTCAATACAATGTACTATCCTTTTGTGCATTTCTACAATCAACCTATTTGTTAATGTTTTGTTAAGGATTTTTGTACCTATATACATGATGGATATTCAATTCTAAATTTCATTCATTATACTGTCTGGTTTTAGTATTATACTGGTCCTATAAAATGTGTTGTTTCCTTCTATTGTATTTCCCAGGAGTTTATGTAACAGTGCTATTATTTCTGCTTCCTTAAATACTTGGTAAGAATTAACTACTAAAGCTAAGGTTAGGGATCTCAGCAAAAAATTTGTTATAGATTTTTCTTTATGAGGTATACAGCTAGACTTTTAATTTTTGTGTTGGTCTAATAAACTGCTTTTCAAGGATCCTGCCTATTTTATTTAAGCTTCAAAATTTATTGACATAAAGTTGCCTATAGTATCTCTTTACGCCTTTAATGATTCTCAGCCATTACGGTGCTTCTTCTATTATTCTTGACACTGGCTATCTGAATTTTTTCTTATCTAATCAGTTCTGCTAGAGGGCTATTAATATTACTAATCTTTCTAAAGAATCAACTTTTGGGCTTGTTGATCATCTATAATTTTGCCTGTTTACATTTCAGTGATTTTTTTAACCTTATTTTTACTACACCCCTTCTTTTACTTAGGTTGGGCTAATTTGATATTATAGTTTCATATACTGATGAAGTCACTGATTTCAGGCCTTCAAAAATTCCCATGGTGAAATACAAAAATTTTGATATCTTATGTTTTCATTACTATTTGGTTCAATTTTCTTTTTATATTTCCCTGTGAATTCTTCTTTGACCCATCATTTGTTTAGGTATTTGAGATATTTGAGGATTTTCTTTTTTTAGTAAACCTTGATATATAATTGATAAATAGTCCCTAATCTAAAAACAAATAAATGAGACTTAATTTTTAATAACCAAGAAAGAATTTCCACTGTAGAATAGTTCACAACTGACCAAGACCACTTTGTGATCCCTTATTCTGGGAATCAGCCTTATTAGAGAAAAATCAACTCTTACTTCACAAGCAATCATCCATAATGTTTAATCATGTAATATGATTTCATAAATACTTCTAAAATTCTTGTAACATATATCAACTTAATTTCACTATCATTGGTACTATTAATATTAGGCATTCTTTTAGACAGCTTTCATATTGATGTCTCTAATTCTAAAACAATCATGTAGGTATTAATATCTTTTATAATGAGAAAATGAGTAACTTGAACAAAGTCAAACAAGTAATTAAAATCAGGATCTGAATCCACATATCTTTTTATACAATAAAATGTAGATCTAGGCAACAGAAATATCACAAAATCAAAAAAGATTTTCTCTACAAAGTAAATGAAACACACAAATGAGATGAGATAGACAAAACTTACGTTTAAATTGATAAAGCTTCCTATGTGTATTGACAAGTTTGCCTGAGACTTAAAAAAAGCACTTGTGATTTAATTCAGTCATTACCCGCCTGTTGACCATTCTCTTTGCAGTGCAACCTACACAACACTATTATCAATTCATATTTTTAATGAGAAATCATAAGAATTTTAATGTTTACTTTTCAAATGAGTTTTTCAATAGCCATTCAATAAGGTTAGAACTAAAAGGCGTATTATTTTTCATTAATTTATAAGCACCACTTCAGCGTTCTCAAACACACGAATTCACATGTAACTCTACTTTCTCTAAACTTCTATTCACATTTATACTTGGTATTAGTTTATTTCCTTTCTATTTATACTGAGCGTCGAGTCTTGCTCCTCTTTTATACAACAAAGACTCTGGTGGAATGTTGAATGCACAGGAGTTATTTACATCTTTCCTTGGTCAAGTAACACTTTATGGACTTAAGCTTGGCATAATTTTACCACTCGAAATCCAATAAATAAATTCCATGACCAAAAGTTGCTACAATCAATTAATGAATTACACTAACAGATATGATAATGTCACAGTTCCAGAACCTATGAATTAGTAAATAAATACTACAGACTATCTGTAGAAAAAGGGAATTTCCCATCACTTGCTACTCTTCATCCTTGCGTATCTCCTTTTATATCCAGGTACTTTTGCACATACGAGTGTTGCATTAGTGAACAAAATAAGAAACTGTTTTTTGGTTTGTTTGTTTTCCCTTTTGGGCAAAAGAAAATGGAAAAACACAAAGCAAAATATAGTGAAACCACCAAGGAAATAACACACTTACTAACCCCGGATGTTATGACAAAGTCTTCGGTTTGTTAAATGAAGCGGGGACACGCGTGCGGGGAGATACTTTAACACAAATGCTCGTCTCCGGACGGCTTTGAACATTCCCACCACGCGACGGCCCTGGACTGGGCCTGAGCGTGTGGGAAGCGGCGCTCTCCTCAGATCAGAGCTGAGTATGCGACTTGCGGCGGACGAGCCGGCATCCGAACGGCGCTCCTCAGGACTGAAGGCGCGGGCTGTCCGGCGCAGGGGATTGGCCGGTGCTCAGCCTGTGGTCCACGCCGAGGGCGGGGCCGACGCAGCCGCGGCTACACTCGTGCGGGCTCTGGGGACGCCCCGGCGGTTTCCCTGGCAACGACGCCAAGAGGACACGCCCAGCGCCTGCGCGGTCGCTCGTAGCGCTGTCCTGGAGGCCGTTGGGTTCCTTAATAAATGGCCTTGTGTACTGTTGCTAGACAGCCAGCGCAGAAACAACGGTGCGTGCCTTAGGTAATTTTCGCTTCGCCAACGTTACAAAGGCATTCTCATATGTAATCTTCTGTGAAGCAATCACGACTTGCCTCATTTTATGGATGACGAAAGAAACTCAAATGACTTGATTTGCCCATGGCCAGTAAGTGGCAAATAAGGACAGCGCTACATCTTGTGAGAACTTAAAACTTTTTCCTATAAGAATACAACATTCATTCCTTAACGATTATTTCTCGAAGAAATAATTTACACACATGTAAATAGAAGAAAACAGATATTTGTTGGTTGTCTATAATGCATCAGGCATTGTTCCAAAAGGGATTTAAACGGTAAACCAACAGCAAATACTTAGTATGTCAGGTGTTACTACTAAGGAAGTTAGGGGGAAATAGCTAAGGGATATTGGGGTGTGTGCGTGGGGGAAAGGATTACACACAGTGCTGTCCGCAAAGGATCAGTAATACTGACATTGGAGCCTTACTGAATGAAATAAGGGGGAGGGCTCCCTGACAGAATCTGAAGGACGCATATTCCGGTTCTAGAGTGGCAAGTTCATAGGTTTTGAATTGAGCACATCTAAAATATTTGAGGAACAGCAAGAAGGCTAGTGTGGTTGAAGAAAGCAAAGCAGATAGGAGACAATAAATACAAAGGACGACTTACATTCCAAATAACTCCTATTCACCCCACCCAAGACTCCTGGTTCCTCAGTCCTCTTGCTCAGTAGCAATCAAGGTTTCTTATTTATACTTTCAGATATATTGTATGCAAGTGCCTACAAGTATATTCCCTCCATCTTCTTGTTAACATAAATCGAAGCAAGCAATACACACTTTTCTTAACATAAATCGAAGCAAGCAATACACACTTTTCCACATCTCAACCAGCATTTCTAAATTGATACCCATTAAGGAACACTAGATATTGAAGTGCTGTAGCTGTCCTAGGTTCTTGGTATCCCAAAGAATTGAGCAGAACACACAGAAGTAGAAGTGAAAGCATACATTTATTAGCAAAGATACACTCCTTGGGTAGGAGAGGGGCAGTGGAAAGAGCCAACAGCCTGTAAGAAACTAGGGCTCAGTGTCTATATGTCTATATACAGGGAGGAAGGAGCTCTTTGAAATGGCACAGAGAGTGACTCTAATCAGGGAGAAGTCTCCTCCTTTCTGTGGAAAGGGGAAGTTTCTGTCCTTATATGGACCTATGAAGGACTGTCATGGTGCCCAGGCTGGGGGTGGGTGTAAAAAAACACGAATGAGCAAGATTGTAATTAATTACAATTGATGTGAGGAGTTGGGCATAGTGGCTCATGCCTATCATCCCAGCACTTGTGAGGCTGAGGCAGGAGGATCATTGTGAGTTCAAGACCAGCCTCAGATACAAAGTGAGCTCAAGGCAAGCCTGAACTGTATAATGAGACCTTGTCTCAAAAAGCCCCCCAAAAACATTTATTTGAAAGGCCGGGCATGGTGGCGCATGCCTTTAATCCCAGCACTCGGGAGGCTGAGGTAGGAGGAGTGTTGTGGGTTCGAGGCCAGCTTGGGCTACAACGCTAGTGCAAGGCGAGCCTGAGCTACATAGTGCAACCCTACCTCAAAAAACCAGGGCTGGGAGTTTGGTTCAGTGGCTTAATCGCCTGCCCTGGCAGGTGCAAGGTTGTGAGTTTGATTCCCAGTGCCACAAAAAAAAAAATTATTTGAGGTTACTTTGAGTTGTTTAAATATTCTATAGTGCATGTGTGCCTAGGAAGGCTTTGACATGACAGGTGGATGATTTTTTTGTGCTTTTTAGAGAGCTTATCTTGGACCCACCAAAAGCATACAGGGGCATGTGACCTCTCATCTTTACTGGCTGTCGTCTATGGGCACTCTGTGGTTTGTAGATCCAGCTTCCTCCTTTTCCTTCTGCCCTTCAGGCCCCCTCCATCCAGGACTTTCTTCTCTTTACCTTCTGCCTCAGTACCAATGTAATATTTTCCAAGTATTTTCCATCTTCAGTGGGTTGAAGACACTGACCAGAGGTCATGACTATGAAGGGTTGACTGTATGCTTAGTACTGGGTAATGATATTAATTCATCTATTAAGGTTGTGGGGGGCATGATTAACTTGAGAGAGAAGATATCCCCATTTGACTCCTGGAAAAGGGGCCAAGGATGTATGTTTTTGACATTTAAGTGGCAGAAGACAGTAGAAAACTTTTTGGAGTTGTTGAACGTATCATAATGATGATGAAAAATGTACTAAATGCCAGCAGGAGCATAGAAAGGCAACATAGTATTAAGCTATAAAAATTGAAGTTTAGAACACATAGAAATGTTACAGTAGCTAGTACCAGAATAATTACTCAACTGCAGATGAAGAAAGAAGAAAGAAAAAATTCAGTTCTTGTTTCTACCTGAATACATAATTAGAATGGTTATAAAAGGTTCATGTCATTACCAATTTAGAACTGAATGTCCTTTTTTTTACTTTTGCAATTTTTCTTTTTTTTTTAATTTTTTGACACCAAGTACATTTATTAGAAAAGAATAAAGTTATGAAATATCCTCATATCCTTCCTTAAGAAATTAGAAAAAAAAGAATAAAACCAAGAACAACTAGAAGAAAATAATGAAGATCAGAAAACTCAATCCCTTATCAAAATGCCAACATCATTTTTCATAAAAATTAACATTTTGACTCTTACATTTCTGTAGAAAACGAAAGACTCAGAATAGTCTAAATAACTTTGATAAAGGGACAAAATTAGAGTTCCAACCCTCCCCAATTCCAAGACTCATCACTAAGTTACACCAATCTTGACAAAACAGCATTGATATCAAGACGAACAAACTAAGCACTGGGGAGGCTGAGGTAGGAGGAGTGTTTTGAGTTCGAGGCCGGCTTGGGCTACAACATAAGTACAAGACTGGCCTGAGCTACATAGGGTGACCCCTTCTCAAAAAACTAGGGAGTTTAGCTCAGTGGCTAAAGCACTTGCCTGCCAGGCATGAGGTTGTCAGTTCGATCCCCGGTGCCACAAAAAAAAAAAAAAAAAAAAAAAAAAAAAAAAAAAAAAAAAAAAAAACAAAAAAAAAAAAAAAAAAAAAAAAAAAACCAAGGTACCAATATGAAGTCCCAGAATAAATATCCACATAACAGACAATTGATTTCTGGCAAAGATGCAAAGGCAATTAAGTGGAGAAAGAATTGTACCTTCAATAAATACACTAGAACAACTGGATATCCACCTGCAAAAAAAAAAACCTATATTACATCAAAAGTTTCTTAAGACATCCAAAAGTCAACACAAAATGGCTCATGGTGGGTTAGCTAAAGTAAAGGCAGGTGTGACCTAACTCATTGCTTTGGCTGAGGTCATTCTTTCTGGGACAAAAAGACTGAGACAAAGTGTAGAAGGGAAGGCAGAACCTACAGAGGTGTTCAGTGAAGGGAGGCATTGAATTCTAGACAGGCCATGTGGATGACAAAGGAGGCCATTGCACTTCTTTTTCTTAAACTATATTAACTATTTTTTATATTCATACACATAAACATATACATAATTTTTCTTTCAGCTTGTCACACTGATGAAACAATACAATGTTTACTCATGTGCGACATTTATTTCATTAATAAGTATGTTCTCAAGCCACATTCATTTACCTACAACTGAATGTGTTTAAGAACCCATAAGTATGCCCTTCACATAGTTTTAATTAGACATGTAAAATGGAAGCCTTGAGACTTAACCAATTAGTTCTTGATAGTAAATATCAGGCAGTGTCAAAATCAGGGAAGACACAGAAAAATCTCATCTTTCATTAAGAAATAATGAAAATGGAAATGTTATTCTCCACTAATGCTTTCTATTAATCCTACATAACCCAGGAGAAAAAGAGAAGGCTCTTGGAGATAACTCTTAACTATGATGACTCAAAAAACATTATTTCCATGTTTTAAACAAGTGTTGCTTGTACCAGGCATTGTACCAGTTGCACAAGATGTCTAATAAAATATAAATATCACACTGAATCTCATCTCTATATACTAGTATTGTTACTATTTAAAAATTTTAAAAACCACCATAATTTAAGAACATCAAATTGTATTAAGATCTGAACTATCTGTCATGTAATTGGCAATATCAGAAAGACACTGTAATGCAAACAAAGGTAATCATGTCCTGAGAGGTGTCTTTGGGGAGTCACGACACACACTTGAGCAGCTGGCATCTCTGCTATAGAGCCAGCTAATTAGCAATCCACATGGGTAGCAGAATGGTCTAAATTTCAAGAGTCTCTACCAAGTTTATCTGTTGACTTGAGAGCTGTATAAATGGTAGTGGAAGGAGACCTTAGCCCTTTACTTTGGGTAATGTTTGCATACAGAGTCCCAGGAAATAGCCAATGATCAGGAAGGGGAGAATACTGATGAGCTAACCTCATGGACACACAAGTGCTAGAGATGCAGTTGAGGCAGACTCTGGGGGCTTCCAAGGGAGCATAATGGTGGGCGGAGTCACACAGATGCCCACAATAAGACTCAAACTGTTTCAAAGGTTGCCACACATGGTAGTGTGTGTCTCTACACTTGGGAGCTCAGGGAGTTTGAGGCCAGCTTGGACTACACAGTGAGTCCAAGGCCAGACTAAAATACATATGGAGGCTCTGTCTCAAAAAAAGGACTGGGGGGAGAAGGAAATTATTTCAAAGGTGACTAAAATGCCAATGAATGACCTGGCAAGCCTCTAGAAGTAGCTATCTGGTCAGCTACTTTTGAGTAGGCACAGTGGTGCCAAAGTCATGCAATAATGGGTAGAATAATGATATATCCCACTTGCCTCTTACTGAAGCCATGAGTGTTGGAGGAGACTGTTGAGTGCCAACCAAAAAATGTAGCTCAGTAAGAGCCTTTGGGAACATATGGCTACAGAGCTCTAAATATAAGAGCCATTGAATATAGTATGCAGGATTACTGTCTGTAGCCCCTACAGGATTTAAATATGCTTGATACATTTCATTCTGAACTAAGCCAAAGTCATTATGTACCAACTTGGCTCCTCTCAAATATCTCCCTGGACCAGAGAATGTACTCTAAGTGGCCAGAGCTCTGCCCACCTCTCTCCCAAAAAATATTCCCAATATTTTAAGAAAATGTTATACTCTATCTAGGAGATAGTCATCAAGTTGACCATAGAATAAGTAATTGAAAATTCACATTGAGGGTATGAAAGGCTGCCTGGCTCAACTAGGTGAATACATGGTTTGTACAAATACGAGTGCTGGTAAAGCGGGGACAGTTTAAAAACGGCTTTTGGCTGCCGGAGGTAGGAATACAGTGTGTGCGGGTGCTCTGATAGAACTTTCTCTTTCCTACCATACAAATTTTCATTGTTTAAACCCTCCCCAGGTAAAGGAAGCAACCAGGGGATGACTTTCATGTATTACTTATCACATATTGTTTATTGCAGCCAAACAAACCACTGCGTGTTTTGTGGCTTAAAACAACAATGCACAGTTTCTCATGATCCCATCTAGCCAGGCAGTCCTGCTGCTGGTCTCACCAGGTTTCTCCCCACACTGGCATTCAGATGGGGCTTGACTGGGGCTGAAATGCCCAGGATGGCCTTTGAGCAGTGCAGCTGCGATGACCCCTTTGCTCAGCTTGTCTTGTCTCGTGCTCACGACAGTTTGCAAGGAATTGCTGCCCCAGGAGAACCTCAAGGGCCCCTCCAGACCTGTCATGTTCCCAAATTGTGCAAAATAGATAGTCCTCACCCCTGGCTTAGTTAACTTCACTCTGAGCAACTTGGAACAGAAAACAGGGATCTGGACAGCTGACATTTTATCCCCAGTCATTATCTTTCAGATTGTTTTATCTTGTGAGATCCTACACGTGTATCAGACCAGAAGACTGTGTCCCCACTCAGTTTA